>CM038682.1:399733876-399998939 GCA_021605205.1 Aegilops longissima
TCATGTTAACGCTTTCATAAAATTGCATAAACTTGCACATGTCATCCGTGATCATGATAACAACATTTAAAATGTTTAAAATTGTTGTTTGCATTAATTTGCTTAAATGCCATGCTAAAATGATTTATTTCATAACTAAATAACCAGACTTCGGATTTAAATAAATTATATATGTAAATGGGGTGGAAAATGCCTAGACTAACATGGTCCACTTTATGTTGCTGTTTAACAACTTTAAAATTGTGTTTAGGGCAGAACAGGACCGAATCTAAAATATTGCTCATGGGGATTTTCCGGAATTGTTGTTTCTTATTTCCGGCCTCATTTAAACTTGCCTAAATAGCTAGTTTAATTATGCTCCACCTATTGCCATGTTTAACAACATTTAATATTGTTGTGTACCTAACCGAGAGAGAACTAAATAAGTGTTGTGGTGTTCCGTCAATATGCAACTCGTTGCATATTGAGCTCCACTTAACTTGTAGTGTTGTTTGTGCATATTGCCATGCCATGCCTCATTAAACCGGACATGCATCATACTTGTTTGTGCATCATGCCATGTTTATGTGATTGTGTGTTTACTATGTTGTTTGCTTCTTTCCGGTTTGCTTCTCTCGTTAGCTTCGGGTTCGTTCCGGAGTTGTGAGGATTCATTCGACTACGTCTGTTTGTCTTCTTCATGGATTCGTTCTTCTTCCTTGCGGGATTTCAGGCAAGATGACCATACCCTCGAAATCACTTCTATCTTTGCTTGCTAGATGCTCGCTCTTTTGCTATGCCTATGCTGCGATGCCTACCACTTGCTATATCACGCCACCCACATTGCCATGTCAAACCTCTAACCATCCTTTCCTAGCAAACCGTTGTTTGGCTATGTTACCGCTTTGCTCAGCCCTCTTATAGCGTTGTTAGTTGCGGTGAAGATGAAGTTTGTTCCTTGTTGAACATGGAGATATTGTTCCTTGTTGGAACATGTTTACTTGTTGGGATATCACAATATATCTTATTTAATTAATGCATCTATATACTTGGTAAAGGGTGGAAGGCTCGGCCTTATGCGGTGTTTTGTTCCACTCTTGCCGCCCTAGTTTCCGTCATATCGGTGTTATGTTCCCGGATTTTGCGTCCCTAACGCGGTCGGGTGATTTATGGGACCCCTTGACAGTTCGCTTTGAATAAGACTTTTCCAAGAAGGCCAACATTGGTTTTACATTTGCCTCACCTAGCCTTTTTTCCTTGGGAGTCGCAAGATCCCGAGGGTCATCTTTATTTACCCCCGGCCGTTGCTTGTCTAAGCGTTGGTCCAAACTAGAGCACCGTATGGGACCATCCTTGGCAACTTGGGTTACGTCGGTTCCTCGTGACGCTTAGCTTATCCGGTCGTGGCTCGAGACGAGATATGCTGGCTACTATCGAGGATGTCGCACGCCGGGAGGTCTTGCTGGACTTGTTTTATTGCTGTGAATGTCTTGTAGCCGGATTCCGAGACTGATCGGGCTTCCGGGAGAAGGTCTATTCTTCGTTGATCGCGAGAGCTTATCATGGGCTTGTTGGGACACCCCGCAGGTTTGAACTTTCAAAGCCGTGCCCGCATGTTATGTGGCGATGGGAATTTGTTAATGTCGGTTGTAGAAACCCAAGTGGATCTCAATTAAAATACACCAACGCGTGTGTAACCGTGATGGTCTCTTCTCGGCGGAGTCCGGGAAGTGAACACGGTGTTGGAGTTATGTTTGACGTAAGTAGTTTCAGGATCACTTCTTGATCATAGTTATTCGACCGTGCTTTTGCCTTCTCTTCTCGCTCTCATTTATGTATGTTAGCCACCATATATGCTAGTCGCTTGTTGCAGCTCCACCTCACAACCCTGTCCTACCTTTAAGCTTAAATAGTCTTGATCTCATGGTGTGAGATTGCTGAGTCCCGTGACTCATGATACTTCCAAAACCAGTTTGCGGTGCCGATGAAACCGCAGGTGATGCACCTGAGCTCAAGGAGGAGCTCGATGAAGATCTTGTTCATTGTGTTGTTTCGTTTCAGCTGATCAAGAGTGGAGCCAGTTGGGACGATCGGGATCTGTGTAGCATTTGGGGTAGTCTTTTATTTTGGTTCCGTAGTCGGACCTTGATTGTATCTGTATGATGTGATGTTTTACTCATGTATTGTGTGACGTGGCGATTGTAAGCCAACTATGTATCTCTTTCCCTTATGTATTACATGGGTTGTGTGAAGATTACCTCACTTGCGACATTGCTTTCAATGCGGTTATGCCTCTAAGTCGTGCTTCGACACGTGGGAGATATAGCCGCATCGAGGGCGTTTCAGATTACCAAGCCAAACTGGTTGAAGTTGTGTCTAGAAATGCTTTAGTTATGTAAGGGAATTGATTGTGGAAGGGAACGTAAGGCTCTTTTTACTCCTTATACCTCATGGCCTTCTAATCTGAGTCATCCTCTTCTCTTCTACGGGGTTTAAGAACTAGGCTTCTCATCTTTCTATCAGGATGACGTGTTACTAATCCATAGACTTTTAAGATTGTTGGTTTCAAGCCTCAGTTCAGTTCCTACTATTTCTATATGTTAACTGTTGATCTCGGAACCTTGATATGATATTGTTAAGTGGCTATGCCACCATTTTGCATGATGTCTCAAATCTTTTTGAGCATTTACAGCCGTTATGCTGTCCGAGTCATCCCAGGTCTCTAAATAGTCTGATGCATTTGCAAATCCTTTCCTTCCGTTCCCGATGTCCTTTTTGGTCAGAATAAGCACACTAATCGGTAAGTTGAGGTACTTGTTGCCTCGGCGTAGATGTTGGAGCTATTATTATGACCCTAGGTGTTTAGGAAGTCACCTAGTAATTTAGCAATGCTTTTGTATCCCAGTGTGATGATTCTGGCCATTATTCTTGAAAGCATCCCGTGATGCCATTTAGTAGTAGGTATTCTATTCCTGGGTTCTTGAACCGGAGATTCACCTTACTTCATGTTGATAGTGTTTGCTAGTTCCTTTAGGATATTAGTAACCTTTGCATTAGTCTCGAGGTCCGTGGTATTTCCTTCTTCCAAATGCTATGAACCTCTTATGGCAGAAGTTCCTCGCTGAACTAAAGGATCACAATCAGAGTACTCTTGAGGAGTTCTCCATTCATAATTGTGAATCTGCCAGTTCTACCCTTTTCCGCATGGGTTATCCGGAAGAAATGTTGAGCTTCGCTCGACATACTAATCTATGCATCCACAACTCAGAAAGCTATATGTTCCTCGAGTTGTTCCTCCTTAGTTGTATTCTGACCCCGTCTGTCAATTGATAGTCAGGAATAGTCGTGCATTCGTCATCTATGCCTATTATTCTTGTGGTCTGTCAAGCCATTCTATCCGGGAATGACTAGGAGAAACAAACTCCAGTACCTTGTCCATTTCGAGGATTGGGTCAAAGTAGTTGTATTCCGCAGATTAAAATGCCAATCCAGCTTTGATTCTGCTCTACCTTGGAGTGTTACCATCTTTATGTCAGGAACATCATGAGAATTGCACCTTCTCTTATGAATTCTTGTTGTAGTGATACTTCTCGCCATCATTGTTCATTCCTCGGTGTCGTGTTGTCGCAACCGGAATGCCGACAATTGAATCGTGATGTGTGAAATCAATACTCCTAGCAACAAGTTGCCTGGTAGTAATTGGACAGTATCATCATTCTTAGCGTGTTGGTTATCAAATCATCATCCTAAGATTGATCGTGCTACCTAGTCCTTATTTCTGGTGCACTCTTCGATCAATGAGTTAGGATTGTGTCAATCCCTCACTCCTTTGATCATATCATCTTGCCCTGAAAAGCAAGGTTGATCTCGAGCTTAGTAACATACCGGTGGTTCGTGATTTTCCGAATATCTTCTCGGAAGTATTACCAGGTTGTTCCCTGACGGTTAGGTTGAGCTCGTGATCACGTTGGTTTCTTGTGAACCACCCTTTCTCCAAGAATCTGTGTTGGATATCCCTGAGCTAGTTGGTTAAGCTGAACAACAACTTGGAGAGTTGGAAGATAAAAGCTTGCCCAACTTAGTATGTTCCAAAGGGATATTCTTGTGTAGTGTGTGTTGAAGGAAGATGATATCTTCATCGATTGGTCCCTGTGCTCAGTTGCTGGACCTATTGTCTTATTAATCCTTTGATTTGAGTGTGGGCTATCGTCAAATCAAATCAGTACCATCGATGTTCGTAATGTTGTCTTACTCGTGGTTGATCCCTCGAGCATACACCATTACATCTTTTGGTCTGACCAATACTATCACCGTGTTCACATGATGGTGGAAGTCCAGTGATATGGAAATTCTGATGAGTTGTTGTTGAGCCCACCAGCAGTATTTTGTCTTCCCCATGAGTAATGTCGAACATCAACCTAGTATTGGAAACTTGTGTAAGCATTTCTTCGTGTTTCCTTCATGAAGCATATGCTTGGATGATAGTAGTGACTTCCTCTAATTCGTGTGCACCTGATGTAAGTTGCCGCCGTGGATTCGAGAAAGTCAATGTTGCTTCTTTGGAATCATCCCAAATCGGTCATGCATACGTGCAAAGTATTCTGTGGTTCGGAGACTTGCAACCTTCGCTCTACATGTGTTCCTAGCACACCAAGCCACTGACTGATTTGTTCCAGGAGAAGGAGTTCTTTTTAAGAGCTAACCCGGGCTTAATTAAGAACTTTGTTATCTGCGATAATGGTTCCCCACCTGAACTCGGTAGTGTTTTGTTGTAAGACTACCATGTGGTCATGCTTGTCTGGGACAATGTGTTCACATGTGTTTAGCAGTACCAGCTCATGTTTTGGAGCTTGCCATCGTAGTTCATTCCCGAGAATCTCGCAACATCTTTTCGTCGATTTGTGTTGCAAACTTTCATTTTTCTTTCTAGACTCGATGAGTCTGGAATATCCTAACACCAACCAGATCTGAATCTCAGGCAGATATGATGGTTGGAATCTCCCCAACATTTGCATTTTGTTCCCAGCTTGCATCCCATTGTGCCAATCTCCCTTGGATTGCCCTTCTCAGCAATTGTTGTCCAGGATCATCTTCAAAGTGGTCCTACCATGGGTCCCCTCCTCCTCCGGTGATAAGAAAAAATCATCCATTGCGTTGTCTTCAACAAGGTAGTCCACATCATCCATTCTAGTCTGGGTATGCCATTCCTTTGCACTCCTTCATGATCGATTGTGATTGCCTTAGGCTGGTATAAAGAGTTCCAACGATCTATGGATCAAAAGTAATTCTTTTTGCCACTTAAGGGAATAGTTCTTTGCGTCACCTCCCCTAAGGTGCCCCGTTTTGGAATCATGGCAACTTCCCTCGCTATTTTGAAACACTCGTAAAATTGTTTCCTCCGTCCATCGATGCATGTCTTACCTCTCCGCCCGAAATGTTTTTACGTCTCATTCCATGAGTTGATCTTGGATCATTAAGATGATCCTAAATTGTTTGAACCTCAAGAAGATCGATCATTCTAAATCCCCCCCCCCTTTTCTTCTCGTTGTCATGTTGGATGTAGTTCTCAAGACAAGACGTCGAGACAAAGACGGTGATCGTGTCAACGTTCCTATGAAGTGCAACTTGGATCATGAAGATCGTGTTAGCTTGTGACTCCTTTGACTTCTTACCTCACGTCTTGAATCTCGGGACGAGATTCTTGTTTAGTGGGGGTGAGCTGTCACAGCCCTAGAATTTGTTTGTCATTAGTTGCATTAAGGCATTCATGTCATCATGTTTAAATCTCTAAGAAAATTTGAAATGGGGATGTTCAAACCCTAGCATCAAAAGGAATTCACTAGGTTCAACTAAAATATTTCCAAAGAATCCAAATGACTTCCAAAATGTTCATCATTCTTGGAAAATGTCGGAAACGGTAACAGAGGTGATGCACATTTTCCATGACATATTGGGCTCTGATTTAAATCATACCCTATTTGCATTTGGGCATTTAAATTTTATATATTATATTAAATGTCCAAATATTCATGAACTGAAATTCTGTTATTGGAAATAATCCAACTAGTGGCCACAAGCAGTTTCATGATTTTTGAAAGTGCATAGGTATTTTTAATAAAGCCCTAAAATTTGAGAATAATAGAAAACTGAAATAATTAGAAAAGGAGAGAGAGAAGCCGACTGCCCACTTTACTGTAGCCGGCCCAGCTTGACCAGCCCTGCCCACCTACCTCGCTGCTCGTCGCCTTCCTCCGCCAAGAGGGCGAGGCGAGGCGTGCTACCGAGAGCCCCACCACCTCCGGCTTACCTGCCGCCATTGAGGCACCCGAGGGTGCCACGACTCTGGACCCCTGCACCTCTCCTCCTCTCCTCGAGCGCCTTCCTCCTCTCGCTTTCTTCCACGGCCGCCTGAACGAGCCGGAGCGCCACCGCAAACACCGCAGCCACCAGCCACCACTCGCCTCCCCAACACGCCACCGAGCTCCGCCGTGCCGCCTCGCCCTCCCTGGCCGCCTCACGCGACCGGAAGAGTCCTAACGCGTGGCCATCGTCGCCATCATAACCGACGGTCACCGAGATCGCCACCGCCGGTCCATCGACCCCGACGCTTTCCCGAGCTGTCGAGCACTCCATCGAAGCGCTGTGAGCTCCCGGCCACCTTCCTCACACCCGTGGCCTATTCTCACCAGACGTTGATTCAAGAAGACCAAACTCGACGCAGCCGTGGTTCCTCACCGCCGTGGTCCGAGCCACCGCAGCTCGCACCCGCGTGTCACCATGCTCAAGAGCTCCGCAGAAACCAACGCCACCTTCAACTATCTCCCCAAGACCACGCTTCGCTACCGCCGAGCCCGAGCCCGGCAGCCGCCACGAGCAAGGTTCCGGTGAGCTCCGCCGCCCTAGCCCATCTCGCCACCACCACCGGATGCGCCCCACCGCCAGCTCTCCGTAGCCGCAAACCGTGCGAAATGGTCCTCTCAGAAGCGAGTTCGAGCAACTCCGCGAGCCTCCGCCGCGAGATGTGGTCGACGGCGCTTAATCCGCGACGCCGACGGCGCTGCCATTAGCGGCTAATCCCCAATTAGCACACTAATGACATCGACAATGGGCCCCACCACAGGGTCAAACCCCAGTCAGCGTTAGTTTTGACCGTGGTTTAGTCCCTGGGTCAATGACACGCGGGTCCCACCAGTCGGAGTTGACCTGGTCAACTCGGCTGACCTGCTGACGCAGTAGTGACACAATGCTGATGTCATTAATCATTTTCTCGTTTAAAACTAATCAGGAAATTCCAGAAAATGCCCAACACTTCTAAAATTCATAGTAATTCAACCGTAGCTCGGATTGAAATAAATTATACATGAAAAATTATCAGAAAAATCCAATCTATCCATCTGTACCACTTTCATGCATGATTGAACAAGTTAACCTCACTGAATAGGATGAATCATGATTAGGCAATTTATGAACTAGCATTTGGAGTTGAGTTTAACCTTGTTTGAATTCCACTTCAATTAACTTGGCTTATCGCTGCATTAGGTCAATTCAGTCCCTTAACATGACATGTCATTCATTTGTTTGTGCATTGCATTGATTGTGTTCTTCCTTGTTTGCGGTAATTGTCCCTCTCGGTAGACGACGTCATCGACGATGAATTCGATGACACCGATGAAGAACTATATTATCTTGAAGTGCTGTGCAAGCAAAACCCCTTGTTCATTCTCGATACAATCCCACTCTCTCGCTCCTGCTCTCTTTTACTGCATTAGGACAACAACGATTTATCTGTTACTTGCTGCGGTAGCTGAACCCCTTTATCCTCTCTGCATGACCTGTCATTCGACAAGAATAGATGAAACCCACTAGCATGAGTAGGAGTTGTTTGAGCCTGTTGTGCCTACTCATTCATGCTTGTTTGTCATGCCTGCATCGCTTAGAGTTGAGTCAGGTCCGATTCATCGGGAATGAATCGGAGGTGTGTGAACATGTCCTAGTGTGTGTGACTAAGTGTGTGAACACGATTTGGTAAAGGTAGCGGTGAGAGGCCATGTAGGAGTACATGGTGGGTTGTCTCATTGAAGCCGCCCTCGTGAACTGAGTTCGTGTTTGTGATCCATGAAACAGTTACTACCACACATTGGGATCCTTAATTGACTCTCTCGGCTTCTTAACCACCCTTGTCCTCTCGTCCGTGAGTTGCAACTAGTTTCTAGTGTTTGTAGGATATGTGTTGGAGGCCGTGTATAGCGCTGACCCTAGGGGTGGGCTATGACGCTGTAGATACACCGTGGCGGGTCTGCAAACCAATGCCTGCTTGGTATCTCGGGAACCCCTGCACACATCGCTCGGGGCCGTTAGTGGAAACCTCGGCCGACTCCTCATGGATGGAACCCAATAGGCGATAAACCCGACTAGGGACTTGAGTGTTTAGGTAGGCCGTGGCCGACACCTCATTGGGCTTCCGCTTGAACGCTGCGAGTACATGTCGTAAACGCGATAAGTGGTGAGAGCGTGTGAAGAAGTACACCCTGCAGGTTAATATAATCTATTCAATAGCCGTGTCCGCATGAAAAGGACTTCGGGTTGCCTATATCAGTTCATAGACAAGTGAAAGTGGATACTCTAAAATGCGCAAGATAGCGTGAGTGCTATGGATGGCGTTCTCGTGAGGGAGACGGAGCGGATCCATAGTGGTGTATTGATATGGCGAATATGTGGACTCGTAGCGCCACCTCAAAAGAGTTACTTGCAATGTAGTTCAGATAGCCACCGAGTCAAAGCTGGCTTGCTGCAGTCAAACTCCACCACCCCTTTGTTGATAATGATGCATATATAGATAGTTCTGATGTAAGTCTTTCTGAGTACATTTGTACTCACGTTTGCCTATTTTATGTTCTGCAGAGAGACGTCAGTCTCGCTAGTAGTTCCGCTTGGACTTCGACGCTTAGCTTGTTACCTCAGCTACGATCTTGTGCCCTCGGCAGATCTCGTAGATAGTCGCTTCTCAGCCTTTTTCATTTGTAGATGTCTCAGACTCGGACATGTTAAGCTTCCGCTTGTGCTTGATGCTTGTATGTTTCAATGTTGGGTCATGAGACCCATGTTTGTAATATCTCGCTCCTCGGAACCTAATGAATAAATATTTGAGGCGAGAGTTATGTTGTGATGCCATGTTGTATCTACACATATTGAGCATATTGTGTGTATGTTTGAAATGCTTGGTATGTGTGGGATCCGACAATCTAGTTGTTTATCCTTGGCAGCCTCTCATATGGGGAAATGTAGTCTAGTGCTTCCGAGCGACAGTAGTCCGCTACAGCCCGGTTCACCGAGTCCTCGCTAGCCCAAAGACTACCGCTTTGGATACTTGATCTGCCGGCATGTGTTTCACTTCGCTCCTATGTCTATCCTTCGGGAAATGTCACGCGGTGACATCTCGAGTCTGCTTAGCCTGCTACAAAGACGGGTTACTGGAGTCCTGTTAGCCCAGTGCTACAGCCCGGATTCACACGTTGATGACCGACATGCTCGATGTGATTCATGTATGCCTATCCCCATGGGTTAGTGCCGCTTGGGTTCACGACTAGCCATGTCAGCCCGGTTCTCTGTCATATGGATGCTAGCGACACTATCATATACGTGAGCCAAAAGGCGTAAACGGTCCCGGGCCATGGTAAGGCGACACCCGTGGGAATACCGTGCGTGAGGCCGCAAAGTGATATGAGGTGTTACCGGCTAGGTCGATGTGACTTAGAATCAGGGTCCTGACAGCGTTGGTATCAGAGCCTGACTGCAGGTAGGATTACCAAGCCAAACTAGTTGAAGTTGTGTCTATAAATGCTTTAGTTATGTAAGGGAATTGATTGTGGAAGGGAACGAAGGCTCTTTTTACTCCTTATACCTCATGGCCTTCTAATCTGAAGTCATCCTCTTCTCTTCTACGGGTTTAAGAACTAGGCTTCTCATCTTTCTATCGATGACGTGTTACTAATCCATAGACTTTAAGATTGTTGGTTTCAAGCCCCGCTCAGTTCCTACTATTCCTATATGTTAACTGCTGATCTCGGAACCTTGATATGATGTTGATAAGTGGCTATGCCACCATTTTGCATGATGTCTCAAATCTTTTGAGCATTTACAGCCGTTATGCTGTCCGAGTCATCCTGTGTCTCTAAATAGTCGGATGCATTTGCAAATCCTTTCCTTCCGCTCTCGATGTCCTTTTGGTCGAATAAGCACACTAATCGGTAAGTTGAGGTACTTGTTGCCTCGGCGAGATGTTGGAGCTATTATTATGACCCTAGGTGTTTAGGAAGTCACCTAGTAATTTAGCAATGCTTTTGTATCCCAAAGGTGATGATTCTCGCCATTATTCTTGAAAGCATCCCGTGATGCCATTTAGTAGTAGGTATTCTATTCCGGGTTCTTGAACCCGAGATTCACCTTACTTCATGTTGATAGTGTTTGCTAGTTCCTTTAGGATATTAGTAACCTTTGCATTAGTCTCGAGGTCCGTGGTATTTCCTTCTTCCAAATGCTATGAACCGCTTATGGCAGAAGTTCCTCGCTGAACTAAAGGATCACAATCGAGTACTTTTGAGGAGTTCTCCATTCATAATTGTGAATCTGCCAGTTCTACCCTTTTCCGCATGGGTTATCCGAAGAAATGTTGAGCTTCGCCGACATACTAATCTATGCATCCACAACTCGAGAAAGTTATATGTTCCTCGAGTTGTTCCTCCTTAGTTGTATTCTCGACCCCGCTCACAATTGATAATCGGAATAGTCGTGCATTCGCCATCTATGCCTATTATTCTTGTGGTCCGCAAGCCATTCTATCCGGAATGACTAGGAGAAACAAACTCCAGACTTTGTCCATTTCGAGGATTGGGTCAAAGTAGTTGTATTCCGCAGATTAAAATGCCAATCCAGCTTTGATTCTGCTCTACCTTGAGTGTTACCATCTTTATGTCGAACATGATGAGAATTGCATCTTCTCTTATGAATTCTTGTCGAGTGATACTTCTCGCCATCATTGTTCATTCCTCGTGTCGTGTTGTCGCAACCGAATGCCGACAAGTGAATCGTGATGTGTGAAATCAATACTCCTAGCAACAAGTTGCTCGGTAGTAATTGGACAGTATCATCATTCTTAGTGTGTTGGTTATCAAATCATCATCCTAAGATTGATCGTGCTACCTAGTCCTTATTTCGGTGCACTCTTCGATCAATGAGTTAGGATTGTGTCAATCCATCACCCTTTGATCATATCATCTTTCCTCGAAAAGCAAGGTTGATCTCGAGCTTAGTAACATACCGGTGGTTCGTGATTTTCCAATATCTTCTAAGTATTACTGTGTTGTTCCTCGACGGTTATGTTGAGCTCGTGATCAAGTTGGTTTCTTGTGAACCACCCTTTCTCCAAGAATCTGTGTTGATATCCTCGAGCTAGTTGGTTGCTGAACAACAACTTGAGAGTTGGAAGATAAAAGCTTGCCCAACTTAGTACGCTCCAAAGGGATATTCTTGTGTAGTGTGTGTTGAAGGAAGATGATATCTTCATCGATTGGTCCCTGTGCTCAGTTGCTGGACCTATTGTCTTATTAATCCTTTGATTTGAGTGTGGGCTATCGTCAAATCAAATCAGTACCATCGATGTTCGTAATGTTGTCTTACTCGTGGTTGATCCCTCGAGCATACACAATTACATCTTTTGGTCTGACCAATACTATCACTGTGTTCACAGGATGGTGGAAGTCTAGTGATATGGAAATTCCGATGAGTTGTTGTTGAGCCCATCAGCAGTATTTTGTCTCCCCCATGAGTCATGTTGAACATCAACCTAGTATTGGAAACTTGTGTAAGCATTTCTTCGTGTTTCGTTCATGAAGCATATGCTTGGATGATAGTAGTGACTTCCTCTAATTCGTGTGCACCTTATGTAAGTTGCCGCCGTGGATTCGAGAAAGTCAATGTTGCTTCTTTGGAATCATCCCAAATCAGTCATGCATACGTGCGAAGTATTCTGTGGTTCGGAGACTTGCAACCTTCGCTCTACATGTGTTCCTAGCACACCAAGCCACTGACTGATTTGTTCCAGGAGAAGGAGTTCTTTTGAAGAGCTAACCCGGGCTTAATTAAGAACTTTGTTATCTGCGATAATGGTTCCCCACCTGAACTCGGTAGTGTTTTGTTGTAAGACTACCATGTGGTCATGCTTGTCTGGGACAATGTGTTCACATGTGTTTAGCAGGACCAGCTCATGTTTTGGAGCTTGCTATCGTAGTTCATTCCCGAGAATCTCGCAACATATTCTCGTCGATTTGTGTTGCAAACTTTCATTTTTCTTTCTAGACTCAATGAGTCTGGAATATCCTAACACCAACCAGATCTGAATCTCAGGCATATATGATGGTTGGAACCTTCCCAACATTTGCATTTTGTTCCCAGCTTGCATCCCATTGTGCCAATCTCCCTTGGATTGCCCTTCTCAGCAATTGTTGTCCAGGATCATCTTCAAAGTGGTCCTACCATGGGTCCCCTCCTCCTCCAGTGATAAGCAAAAATCATCCATTGCGTTGTCTTCAACAAGGTAGTCCACATCATCCATTCTAGTCTGGGTATGCCATTCCTTTGCACTCCTTCATGATCGATTGTGATTGCCTTAGGCTGGTATAAAGAGTTCCAACGATCTATGGATCAAAAGTAATTCTTTTTGCCACTTAAGGGAATAGTTCTTTGCGTCACCTCCCCTAAGGTGCCCCGTTTTGGAATCATGGCAACTTCCCTCGCTATTTTGAAACACTCGTAAAATTGTTTCCTCCGTCCTTACTGATGCATGTCTTACCTCTCCGCTCCAGAAATGTTTTTACGTCTCATTCCATGAGTTGATCTTGGATCATTAAGATGATCCTAAATTGTTTGAACCTCAAGAAGATCGATTACTCTAAATTCCCCCCCCCCCCTTTTCTTCTCGTTGTCATGTTGGATGTAGTTCTCAAGACAAGACGTCAAGACAAAGACGGTGATCGTGTCAATGTTCCTATGAAGTGTAACTTGGATCGTGAAAATCGTGTTAGCTTGTGACTCCTTTGACTTCTTACCTCACGTCTTGAATCTCGGGACGAGATTCTTGTTTAGTGGGGGTGAGCTGTCACGGCCCTAGAATTTGTTTGTCATTAGTTGCATTAAGGCATTCATGTCATCATGTTTAAATCTCTAAGAAATTTTGAAATGGGGATGTTCAAACCCTAGCATCAAAAGGAATTCACTAGGTTCAACTAAAATATTTCCAGTAAATCCAAATGACTTCCAAAAATGTTCATCATTCTTGGGAAATGCTGGAAACGGTAACCAGAGGTGATGCACATTTTTCCATGACATATTGGGCTCTGGATTTAAATCATACCCTATTTGCATTTGGGCATTTAAATTTTATATATTATATTAAATGTCCAAATATTCATGAACTGAAATTCTGGTTATTGGAAATAATCCAACTAGTGGCCACAAGCAGTCTCATGATTTTTGAAAGTGCATAGGTATTTTTAATAAAGCCCTAAAAATTTACAGAATAATAGAAAACTGAAATAATTAGAAAAAGGAGAGAGAGAAGCCGACCTGGCCCACTTACCTGTAGCCGGCCCAGCTTGACCAGCCCTGCTCACCTACCTTGCCGTCATTGCCTTCCTCTGCCAAGAGGCGAGGCGAGGCGTGGCTACCGAGAGCCCCGCCACCTCCTCGCCACTGCTGCCTGGAGGCACCCGAGGGTGCCACGCACTCCCCCTGGACCCCCTGCACCTCTCCTCCCTCTCCCTCGAGCACTCTTCCCTCCTCTACCATTCTTCCACGGCCGCCTGAACGAGCCGGAGCGCGCCACCGCAAACACCGCAGCCACCAGCCACCACTCGCCTCCCTAACGCGCCCCCGAGCTCCGCCAGGTTGCCCTCGTCGCCCCCGCTGCCTCACGCGACCTGAAGAGTCCTAACGCTGCCATCGTCGCCATCATAACCGACGGTCACCGGAGATCGCCACTGCCGCTCCATCGACCCCGACGCTTTCCCCGAGCTGCCGAGCACTCCATCGACGCGCAGAGCTCCCGTCACCTTCCCCTCACCCGTGGCCTATTCTCACCAGACGCTGATTCAAGAAGAACGAACTCGACGCCGCCGTGGTTCCTCACCGCCGTGGTCCGAGCCACCGCAGCTCGCACCCGCGTGTCACCATGCTCAAGAGTCCGCAGAAACCAACGCCACCTTCAGCTATCTCCCGGCAAGACCGCAGCCATACCGCTGAGCCCGAGCCTCCGGCAGCAGCCATGAGCAAGGTTCCGGTGAGCTCCGCCGCCCAGCTCCATCTCGCCACCACCACCGGATGCGCCCCACCGCCAGCCTCTCCGTAGCCGCAAACCGTGCACGAAATGGTCCTCCGAGCGCGAGCCCGAGGAACTCCGCGAGCCTCCGCCGAGATGTGGTCGCGGCGCTTAATCCGCGACGACGTGGCGCTGCTATTAGCGGCTAATCCCCAATTAGCACACTAACAGACATCGACAATGGGCCCCACCACAGGTCAAACCCTAGTCAGCGCTAGTTTTGACCGTGGTTTAGTCCCAGGGTCAATGACACGCGGGTCCCACCAGCCGGAGTTGACCTGGTCAACTCGGCTGACCCGCTGACGCAGTAGTGACACAATGCTGATGTCATTAATCATTTTCTCGTTTAAAACTAATCAGGAAATTCCAGAAAATGCCCAACACTTCTAAAATTCATAGTAATTCAACCGTAGCTCGATTGAAATAAATTATATATGAAAATTATCATAAAATCCAATCTATCCATCTGCATTCACTTTCATGCATGATTGAACTAGTTAACCTCACTGAATAGGATGAATCATGATTAGGGCAATTTATGAACTAGCATTTGGAGTTGGAGTTTAACCTTGTTTGAATTCCACTTCAATTAACTTGGCTTACTGCTGCATTAGGTCAATTCAGTCCCTTAACATGACATGTCATTCATTTGTTTGTGCATTGCATTGATTGTGTTCTTTCTTGTTTGCCGGTAATTGTCCCCTCTCGGTAGACGACGCATCAACGATGAATTCGATGACACCGATGAAGAACTATATTATCTTCGAAGTGCTGTGCAAGCAAAACCCCTTGTTCATTCCGATATAATCCCACTCTCTCGCTCCTCGCTCTCTTTTACTGCATTAGGACAACTACGATTTATCTGTTATTTGCTGCATGTAGCTGAACCCCTTTATCCTTCGTGCATGACCTGTCATTCGACAAGAATAGATGAAACCCACTAGCATGAGTAGGAGTTGTTTGAGCCTGTTGTGCCTACTCATTCATGCTTGTTTGTCATGCCTGCATCGCTTAGAGTTGAGTCAGTCTGATTCATCGGGAATGAATCGGAGGTGTGTGAACATGTCCCACTGTGTGTGAGCTAAGTGTGTGAACACGATTTGGTAAAGGTAGCGGTGAGAGGCCATGTAGGAGTACATGGTGGGTTGTCTCATTGAAGCCGCCCTCGTGAACTGAGTTCTGTGTTTGTGATCCATGAAACAGTTACTACCACACATTGGGATCCTTAATTGACTCTCTCGGCTTCTTAACCACCCTTGTCCTCTGTCCTGTGAGTTGCAACTAGTTTTCGTGTTTGTAGGATATGTGTTGGAGGCCGTATGAAGCGCTGACCCTAGGGGTGGGCTATGATGCGGTAGATACACCATGGCCCGTGTGCGAATGCCCGCTTGGTATCTCGGGAACCCTGCACACATCGTTCGGGGCCGTTAGTGGAAACCTCGGCGGACTCCATGCGGATGGAACCCGAATAGGCGATAAACCTGGACTAGGGACTTGAGTGTTTAGGTAGGCCGTGGCCGACACCCTCACCGGGCTTCCGCTTGAAGGTTTCCGAGTACATGTCGGTAAACGGCGATAAGTGGTGAGAGCGCGTGAAGAAGTACACCCCGCAGGTTAATATAATCTATTCAATAGCCGTGTCCATGAAAAGGACTTCGGGTTGCCTATATCAGTTCATAGATAAGTGAAAGTGGATACTCTAAAATGCGCAATATAAGCGTGAGTGCTATGGATGGCGTTTCTCGAGGGAGACGGGGCGGATCCATAGTGGTGTATTGATATGGTGAATATGTGGACTCGTAGCGCCACCTCAAAAGAGTTACTTGCAAATGTAGTTCAGATAGCCACCGAGTCAAAGCTGGCTTGCTGCAGCCAAACTCCACCACCCCTTTGTTGATAATGATGCATATGTAGATAGTTCGATGTAAGTCTTGTTGAGTACGCTTGTACTCACGCTTGCTTATTTTATGTTTTGCAAAGAGACGCGGCCTCGCTAGTAGTTCCGCTTGGACTTCGACGCTTAGCTTGTTACCTCAGCTATGATCTTGTGCCTCGGCAGATCTCGGTAGATAGTCGCTTCTCAGCCTTTTTCATTTGTAGATGTCTGACTCGGACATGTTAAGCTTCCGCTTGTGCTTGTTGCTTGTATGTTTCAATGTTGGGTCATGAGACCCATGTTTGTAATATCTCGCTCCTGAGCCTAATGAATAAATATTTGAGTCATAGAGTTATGTTGTGATGCCATGTTGTATCTACACATATTGAGCATATTGTGTGTATGTTTGAAATGCTTGGTATGTGTGGGATCCGACAATCTAGTTGTTTATCCTTGGCAGCCTCTCATATGGGGAAATGTAGTCTAGTGCTTCCGAGCGATAGTAGTCCGCTACAGCCCGGTTCACGGAGTCCCGCTAGCCCAAAGACTACCGCTTTGGACACTTGATCTGGCCGACATGTGTTTCACTTTGTTCCTATGTCTATCCTTCGGGAAATGTCACGCGTGACATCCGGAGTCCCGCTTAGCCTGCTACAGCCCGGTTACGGAGTCCTCATAGCCCAAATGCTACAGCCCGGATTCACATGTTGATGACCGACATGCTTGATGTGATTCATGTATGCCTGTCCCCATGGGTTAGTGCCGCTTTGGGTTCACGACTAGCCATGTCGGCCCGGTTCTCTATCATATGGATGCTAGCGACACTATCATATACGTGATCCAAAAGGCGCTAAACGGTCCCGGCCATGGTAAGGCGACACCTGGGAATACCGCGTGAGGCCGCAAAGTGATATGAGGTGTTACCGGCTAGGTCGATGTGACTTAGAATCAGGGTCCTGACAGCAGGGTCCCTCCAAGAAGCACGGAACGACCTCGCCACGCGATCTCTCGCCGGCCAAGGCACGGACCTGGCGCTGCACCAGAAGCATTGTCCCGACCTCGAGATGAGTCACCTCCACCACATCGCCATCGCAACACCATCCCCACACTCAATGCAACTCCGTGTTGGCAACGCCGCCTCCTTTCTCACCGAATGATGGCTGCTTGAGCGCTAAGGGGACCCCGAGCATCGCGACTCGAGGCTCTTATCGACCTCGGCCGCCACCTCTGGCCTTGACCACGGATCTCGACCAGCATACTAGCGACGGCTGAAGCCGCCTTTGGGATCGGGACCTGTTAAGACAGAGCACCAAGCCCTCACGAGGTCCGAAGGGAGAAATCGAGCTAGAACGGAATGAGCATCCCGCATTGCCTCATAATAAGGATCATATTGACAAACGGTTACAAATATCTTAGAAGCCCCCATGGGTACATTCTTGGCTCCTCGCAGAACAAAAGACGTGAATCTCGAGGAGTCCCATCTCGTGGGACCACCGCGCAGACGCCATCATCAACGTGGGCCACCCGTCCGAGCCAACCCCATCCAGATCAGGGCAGCGACGACTGACGAGCTCGCCTGCCCGGGAGCGGCGCAGCTCGGGGATCGAGCTGTCGCCGCCGCCTCCGGGTCAAGAGCTCGGTGGAGTCGCTGGGTCCTCCGGGTGCCTTCACACCGAGAAGCTGCCAAGGAGCGGGCGGTTGGCCTCGCCCCACCACAAGAGGACCCCGACCCCCTCTCCCGTGGCAGCACTCTAGCCAGCGGCCCTCCGCGTCGAAGAGCTCGAAGGACATCACCGAAGCGCCGTCGTAATCCAGGTGGATCGTGAGGGCGCCCCTCGTCCTGCAGACCCGGGCGACCTCATCCCAGCCTCTAGTCATGAAGACCTCGCCTGGGCACCATCTGCAACTTCGCCCTGTCACGAGGGTGCCGCAGCCGGCGCAGGTTGCAGCCAGAGTCCCTGGGGCTCCCTCACGGACGATGGAAGCGAAGAAAGAAGGAAGACGAATCCAAGACTTGGGAGGCGCGGCGACGCGGGCACGAACTCCGGCAGAGCCTCGACGTGGACTGTGGGGAAGACGACACCTTCGTGACTCGCCGGCTGCCGGCGGCGCGCTTCGTGGCGCCCGCGCCACCTCCTTCAGGCCACCAATCTGTGCGTATAAGGGAAGAGGAAACCCTGGTGGCGGCCAGACGCACCAGGCACGGGCGCCTCTCCACAGGCGCTCGCCTCGACACCAGAGAGCAAGCTGCTTTGGGGGCAGCGGTCAGATCCTCTTGAGGAGCCTTTCCTTCTCTTCCCCGGAGAACCGCGGATCGGAGCCATGGCAACCAGACGAGACGAGGAAGAGGAGAAGGTATGATAGACCGTAAGGGCGACGCCGTTCCAGACTTATAGCCGGCGGAGGCCAACCGTCGGCCTCCACGATCACCGATCATCATGACCAACTCGCATGCAAGGACTCGCCGAATCCGGGCGGTTACCAAGGCGCCGTGGGGAGCAGCGCCCACGTCTAATCAACCGCCATCCAAGACCCAAGGTCAAGCTGTTAGGGGCCCACGACGCGCGACTTGCCCTTTCGCCTCTCTGCGCCGCCAAGTTCGAAAGGCCAGGCCTGGGCTACTGTCGGTGTTCGGGAACGGGTCCCCAGACTTGCTCGCCATGCCTGCCGGCGTGGCTCAAAGGAGGCCCAGACAGCCCATCTTCATCTACACAAGCTCAAGACCTCGCGAGGGGCTGAGATTCATGGGCGGATGACCAAGAGCTTCCTCAGCGCGCCTCACAGTCTGGCTCACGAGGAGGCGGAGAGTTCAAGGTAGGGTACTCGCGAGGTGCCCATGACGAAGCCATGATTTACAAAGGGCGCTGGTCGGGCGCCAGCACAAGCAGCGCCCTCCTTTCCTCTTTGGTGCAAAGGAGCAAGCGCAGCAAGAGCATCGTGCAAAGGCATCCGCTTCGTGCAACAAGACCAAGACCAGCCCCAACGGCTGAACGCAGATCATCGTGGAGCCAAAGTGCTTCATCACCCGAGCCTTTGGCAGGCGAGGACCAACTTTAGTCGGGATAAGTGTACCCGCTGTTCCCCTTCAAAATGGCCAATTGTTGGCGCCCTTCCCGCTCAATATTTGGGAAGAGGCCCAGGGCCTTCGTCTATATAAGTAGAGCTAGCCACCATAGTAAAGGGATCGACGAGGGGACAGAGGATCCGCCATTCGGAATCCAGAGAGAGAGAGAGAGAGACCCGAGCCTCAAGCTAGGGCGACGGGACACCACTTAGCAGTTCATCGCTTCCACCAAGAACAGACCCTCGCGAGGCTGTTCTTCCCTGTACTGTTCCTCATCAGCCCAAGAGGCAATCCAGGCTCCTCTACGAAAACAAAAGTCTTCACGCTTGAAAAGAATGTGACTATGTCAAGGCTCCTCTAGGCTCCTCTAGGCTCCTCCAAGGCGACCTCCGCCGGTGGCCACTCCGGGCCCGGCGGCCACCTCCTCCTCACGCCGGCTGCCACTCCGGCCCCGGCGGCCACCTCCACCTCACGCCGGCTGCCACTCCGGCGCTGGCGGCCACATCACCCCTGAACTTGTCTCCTATCGGCTGGGTTTCATCACCTTTTCTTCGTTGGAGGAGGAGGGTTTCGGGAGTGGGCTATGGAGCCTCCCTCGCTCAACTTTGCCAGAGGTAAAGAGTTTCAACTTTTGATGAGACAGAAATTTGGTCACCCAAAGGTGTTCTCCTGGTTTTCGCCAACGTGAGTTCACTTTGGTGGTTTCTTTTAGTCGGGCTCGCTGCTTGGATTGTCACACTGTTAGTATCACCTCCAATCTTGTTTTGGTGGATACCTCAAGGATTCCGTATGCATCATCTCAAGGATAGATCATTCAAGTTTTTTGTTGCTTCCAAGGCAAAGTGGGCTTTGAAATTTATAATCGTGGTCGTGGATCGAGAAGGATTTTGAGTTAGTTTTTACCTGTGGGGTTTTGGTGGCCCTAACTGGATTCGGGAAGAGCAACTTTACTACCGTGAAGAGGAAAATTCCTGGACTTTGGTAACTAACGGTTTTCGCCCTAGGGCGGCCGCCGGCAATGTCTCCGGTGATCAACTCCGGCCATCGGTTTTTTCTCGTCTCGCGGGGATTTTGGCATCCAGCAATAATGAGGTTTTGGACAATAGAGAGCATTTAACGCACGATGTTAATACCTCTGGAGGGATTAATGCTGCGGTTTCACAGAGCGGGAATCAGGGTTTTTCAAATGTCACGATTGAAGGCTATGTTTATGCAACTTGGGCCACTTTGCCGAGATTGTTACGAGAAAAGGCTTCTCGGCTTTTTCCTTTTATTCGCTTTCGCCACTTTCCCAGCCCACCCGCCGAGGCGTGGATTTGGATTTGGTACAAGACTGGTTTTCGCTCATATCTGCCCGGATCCCCGTGGTTTCTCTTTAGTGAGCTGTGTAAGGGATCTTTTCCTAATTTTCAGCCCAATTGCCCTTGCCTCCTCAATTTCTGCACTCGCTCCTCCGCTTTCCTCAGCTCTCAAACCCTGCTCGCTTGCCTCCATTCGCCGTCGTCATTGTCTGCAAGCGGGCGCGCCGATGGCAAATATCCCGATTGATCCACGGCCTTTGTGCCGCATGGGTTTGATATTCAGCAAGTCCCTGGCCGCAATGGAGTGGCGCGGGTGGTGCTCCCTCATCGGCCTCGTCGCCACGAAGACTGGGCGATTGCAACAATCCATCCGCTCCCCGTAGATGCTCCTTTTCCCAATGTAAGAGACGTTCTTGAAAAGTTCATTGTTGAGCATAGGCAATTAGGGCTGAGAGATGTTCAGCATTGTCCATTCGGTGAGGCCTATGTGCGACTGACGAGGGTTAGGGACGGAGATAAGTTGGTGTTGGACAGCCCTCATGAATTTGGTGATGTGTTCATCACGCTTGTTAAGCATGATGAGGCGTAAACCATAGAAGGGTGCATTTTAATCGGACTGTTTGGTTATTACTGACGGAGTGCCTTTTGATTTTGAAACATCAAGATCTTGCGTGTCTTTGTCAAGAAGTTTGGTCGATGCTTTCTTGGGATAAAGAGGATGATCATATGGGCCGCATTGTGGTCAAGGCTAGAGTGATGAATCTGGACATTATTCCTAAAAGTATGAGGTGGTCTGAAGGGGATGAGTTTGAGGAAGATGGCTGGTCTTCCTCCATTGAAGTTCTGGCCAGTGAGCTTCTTGGTGGAGGGCCTGCAGATGAGGACCCAATTCCTCCTGAAAATGTAGAGCCACACCCTCTCCCTGAAAATGTTGCACATGGCAATGATTTCCCCAATGAGGCTGTTAACAACAATGGCATGGAAGTTCAGAATGAGGAAAACTGGGATCAGTGGAACATACCAATGCAGAACAATGAGAATGCAGGTCTGGAGGATCTCTTAGATGCTGTGCAACAAGAATAGATGGCTTGGGCTGATGGAGAAGAGTTGCTCCCAGCAGCAAGTAACAGTAGCTTATCCTCTGACATGTCTTTTTCTGAAGGAGACAATTCCAACCTGTTCTTGCAACCTGTAGTTCCTGTGAATTTTCAAACCATGATTGTTGAACGGGCTGCTTTACCTCCTGCCAATGTGACAGCAAATGGTCTTCAGAATATTATACAAGCATATCAATCCGATGATGAAGAGCCTCCCATGCTGCAAGATCAGATCTTAGATGTTGCATTGCCTGTTGAACTTCCTCAAGATCAAAATGCTGCAAATCACTTGCAGCTTGTTGCTGTCAATCCTTTACCTAGGCTGGATGAGGCAATGGCCACTAGTGTCATTCCTGGTGGTCAAGCTCTGGATTCTAATGCCCATGTTCAACATACTGGAGAGGATGGGATATCTTCCTTGCCCTTGGCTGATTTAGAGGCTTCTACAAGTGTTCTGCCTTCTCAGGCTGCTGGCTCGTCGAAGGTGTCATATTCTCGCAATCTCGGGCACATTACTACTTCAAGAGGAAGCCTTGAGCCGTTGGTTAACTTGGAGGATCTGCAACCTGGGTTTCAAGGTAATCGGTCAACCAAATTGATGAGCATTTCACCATGGCTCCTTCTCTCCTTGGATTGAAATATATTCAACTTGTCGCTTCGCTAATAATGATCTTGTTGTCTCAAGAAGGTCTTTGTTGTGGAAAAGCACTTTCGTAAGCAATCGTGGATAATAAGAGTGCTTTCACCGCCAACATTCCCGTAAGTTGGTTTAATTTTATTGTCCACCTACTTCACACCGACAAGTTTGAATGGATCAAAAATGTTAAAGTCCGGAATGTGGGATCTGGTCTCTGCCAGAGAAAACATGGATCATGCTTACATATTCTACATTCCTCATGAGTGTCCCGCTTCTCATGCACCTATTTGTCAGGCCATGGACATTGAGGACCGATTTAGCAAAGACAAGGGCAAGGAGAATATTGGACTAGCTTCGAACTTGCATGATGAGGAGTCACAGGACCTTCTGCAGCCTTTTGGCTCTGAAAACTTAAGGAAAAGAAGGAGTGGGAAGACACCCCTGGTTGAAACAGAGGTAAGGAGAAGTGATAGAATCAAAAAAGATAATGCTGGTTTTAAAAGAAATTCTTGCACAAATTCTAGATGTCTGCTTTGCAATGTTGCCCCTCCAATCATTTCAAAGTCGGGCCAGAAAACCTCACCGCTTCTTTCTCGCAAGGTTGCCGAGGGGGAATCGGAGGATAAGTGGCTAAGAAGCCTGTGAGAAGGCAAGATGAGGATTTGGCCAAGGTGCCCTTGGTCACAGGAGAGGACAACCCATCCAACTCTTCTTAATGTTAGTTGCCTTCTGTTGGTATAGGGTGTTTTGGGGTAGTAGGTTTGGACTATCCTGTCTTTACTGGGATTTCTCAATGACTTTTGTAATGATGGGTGAATGGTTCTTTCTGGATCTTGTGGATCTGCTGGTGCACTCTATTATTAAGACCTCTATGATGTATGGTTCATGGATGATGTGTTGCTCTTGTGATGTGTTGTGCTTCATGGTTTTATATTTTTTGTGCTTCCTCAACTTCATGTATGTGCTTTGGATTGATCAAGTGCTGGTACTTGATTACTGCTGCAGAAACTTCAATTGTTGTCATGAATAACACAAACAGAAATTGGAATATCCTCAATTGGAATATTAGAGGGATGAACTCAAGATAAATGGTTGGCTATTAAACAGAAAATTGAAGAGAGTGATCAGAGCATCTTGTGTCTTCAAGAAACTAAAGAGAGGCATTTGATGCAGCTTACATCAAAAACTTTTGTCCTAACAGAATTAATAAATTTGCTTTCCTCCCATCTGTTGGAGCTTCTGGGCGGCTGCTAGTTTGTCGGTGTACTAGAGTAGGGGTACCCTAGTATCCCTAACTTGTGCACGGGCAATCGCAGCACCTCATGCAAGGGTTGCCGGGTGGCCGCCAAGGTCCTCCGTGGTTCTTTGGAGCCATTCAAGAACAAAGTATTTAAGCCAAGGAGACAAGGCCCCACAAGAGGAGCTTGCGGAAGGCCACACGAGGCGCCTGGAGACAAGGACCCGCAAGAGGAGCTTGCCGGAATGCCCGTGAGTGACAAGCTTCCGGACGTGATAAGACAACGCATCATGGCAAGGCGCTTGCCGCGCAGACTACCACTGTTCTCGCTTCCAAAGACATCCACCAACGTGTCGCCATGGGACCATTCAGCGCGCGTGGCAAGAGGTCGTGTCTTGCCCGAGCGCTGGCGGCAAGCGGCGCCGATAATATTGCCATCGTGGCGAAGCGGTGGCGCCCCCGACGGTCCTCGCCACTGCTTGGGCGACGAGACGGGCATTTAATGCCTTTGTCCCCGCCGCCGTGGTTAGGTATGATACATTGTACAAGTAGTTGTACCAACCACACTCCTTTTCCATTTTTACCCTTGTCTACGCTGCCACCTGTCGGAGACCCCTTGAGCATATAAAAGGAGGCCCATGCTTAACGAGAGGAGGGGTTCAAAGGTCAAGCCGAAAGCACTTTCGCTAGGTCTCAAGTAGCAGCTGGAGGTATCAGAGCACGCAACGCCCCTAGCAAGAACTCAATACACTCAAACTTGCAGCAGAGGAGGTTATCTCCGAGAGCTCCGGTTGGGTAACTGCTCGGTGCTTCGCCGATCTGCTCTTTTCGCATGCACCTCCGCCCCCACCAAATGTAGAAGGGGCTCGTCCGCCAGTCCCACAGTGTTCGTGGGTCGATCAGTTTCCCGACATCTTTGGCGCGCCTGTAGGGCCGAGGCTGTGTGAACCTGATCCGGCGCTCACACGAGCTACATCTTCATCATTCATCGACATGCCACCGAAGAAGAAGGCTTGGCGGCAGCGGAGCCGCCCACGCCGATCCCACCACCACCGGAGCAAATGGGTGGTGGGGTAGACATCGCGGAAGAACGGGCGCCGTGAGGGAGCTCATGATGCTGCCAAGTCCAAGGACAAGGCTGCGCAGACCTCGGCGTCTCAGACACGCACCGCGCCCATCTCAGAGGCGCGGGACCGACAGCGCCATGGTATTCACAGATACCATACGCCGTTGGATCAAGATCGAGCTGGTGGATCCCGGCCTCAAGACCTGCGGCACGCCAACACGCCGGCACGAAGCGAGGCACGATCGCTCGACGGATATCGCTCCTTCTAACATCGCGAAGTCCGAGCATATCCCGCCTCGCGCCGCTCGCCATCGCCACCCACCACTCCAGCAGAAGCTTTGCGAGAGCTCAATCGCTTCCTAGATTACCCTCCAACAGCCGACAAGGTCGATGAATGGAGGGCCACCATTCAGAGTCTCATCGGCTTTGCCAACGGCGACACTCCACGGCAACCAAGTACATCGCTGTCGCGGCAAGACTGCCAAGCACGAGCCGGTGGCGACGAAACTGGTGGGGGTGCAACCACTATGCACTCTCCGCCCCGAAGGCCAAGATCGCCGACTCGCTGGATCCACCTCGACAGCGACTCCACCGCGTCATCAGATCCACGAGCTCGTCGCGATCAGCGCCAAGTTCTTCACGAACGATAGCAAGAAGACACTGAACTCGTGATCGAAGCCAAGAGAAGCGGCGCCAATCGATTCAGCAGCTACCGGGCCCTCTATCGACATGCATGCGCCAGGGAACCAGCGACTTTCCATACGCTGTAGGTTGCCCCGCATTCACTCGTGAGCTGCGGCAAGTCCAAAGGGCCCAAAGAAGAAGAATTTCGCCGACGCATCAGAGAAGTACGACGGCAAGACGATCCGTCGGAGTTCCTCAACATCTACACCATCACGGTGCAAGCTGTCGGGGCGAGACGACAAGATCCTCGCCAACTACTTCACCGGTGCTCAAGCCCAATGTCGATCCTCGCTCATGCACTTGCCGGACAACTCCATATCTTCCTGGCGGATCTATGCCATCAGCTTTGTCGGCGCCTTCACAGCGCCACAAGCCTCATGGCTAAGAGAGTGACCTTCATCTGCCGCCTTTAAAGAAGGAGAACCCCTGCAAGTACATTCGTAGATTCATTCATGTACAAAGACAACATCCCAGATGTCCACGCGCCGCGGTAATCAGCTGCTCCATCGAACATGCGAAACCGCAGGATGCGGAGGAGATGGCGATGTGCAAGATCGAGACGCTGATGAGCTATATGCCCTGGCCGACAAGTGTGCACGGCCGAGGAAGGGAGGAGACTCTCCGGAGAGAATACAGAAGCAGCAGGATTTGATAGTGAGGAGAGAAGAAGACCAAGTCCGGCAAGAGTTCTGATGCCCACTCTGGCTAGCGCACCTCTTCGGAGTGCTGCGCTACCGTCGAGGACGCACCATCGAGCTCCACCGGCAAGTGCAAGAAGAAGACGATGGCAGCTCCACCAGAGACCAAGAAGGTGTCCGCCAGGAGGACGGCAGATCGGTGGTACCTTCACCATCGCCACTCTCGACCCTAAATAGGAAAGCGCCGTTGCTTTTCCTCGGGCGAACGCCGACGTGTTTGCATGGCAACCGCCTCGACATCCCCGTGTTCCTGTGAAAGTAATTGAGCACCACCTAGCTGTTCCGTCCTCATCGCGCCCGCCAAGCGTAAAGTCGAAGGTGCAAAGGAGCGCCAAGAATTCATCGCAGAAGAAATCAAGAAATTGGAAGCAGCAGGCCTTGTCAGAGGAGTGCTCCATCCTACGTGGTTGGCCAATCCTGTAGTTGTGCGCAAGGCAAACGGGAAATGGAGGCTTTGTATCGACTTTACTGATGTTAATAAAGCTTGTCCCAAAGACCCATTTCCCTTGCCGTGCATCGATCAGATTGTTGACTCCACGGCCGGATGTGATTTGCTCTCATTTCTTGATGCATACTCGTGGTACCATCAGATCTTCATGGCGTAAGAGGATGAGGAGAAACCGCATTCATCACCCCATGTGGCACATCTTGCTTCGCATGATGCCTTTCGGATTAAAGAATGTTGGTTCAACATTTGCAAGAGTAGTCCATGACGCTTTTGAGCCACAAATGCACAGAAATGTGGAAGCCTACATGGTTGACATAGTGGTCAAGAGCAAGGACAAGGCAACTCGGATTCAAGATTTAGACGAAACCTTTGCAAATCTGCGCAAGATCAACCTCAAGCTCAACCCCGAGAAGTGTGTGTTTGAGTCCCTCCGCAAGCTTCTCGGTTCTTCAGATCTCAAATGGGAATCGAAGCCAATCCCGACAAGATCAAGGCCATTGAGCAGATCGGAGCACCAAAGCACGTCAAGGATGTATGAAGGCTTGCCGGTTGCATAGCTGCTCTCAGCAGGTTTATCTCTAGGTTCTGTTGAGCGCCTCGCCATTTTCAAAATATTGAAAAAGGCAGGTCCAATTAAATGGACTCCAGAAGCGGAGGCTACGCTGCAGGACTTAAAGAGATACATGTCCTCCACTCCAACACTTGTCGCACCTAGACCACAAGAGAAGTTGCTGCTATATATAGCGGCAACCAATCAAGTGGTTAGTGTTGCGTTAGTAGCGGAGAGGGAGGCG
The DNA here is from genome assembly GCA_021605205.1 of Aegilops longissima. Taxonomy (NCBI): domain Eukaryota; kingdom Viridiplantae; phylum Streptophyta; class Magnoliopsida; order Poales; family Poaceae; genus Aegilops; species Aegilops longissima. Next base: position 399,761,129 of record CM038682.1, read on the forward strand.
GATGATGAGCTAGCAACCACGGCAGATGCATCTAGCGACAAGCAAGGCACTTCACCGCAAGCTCGTCCCGATAAAGATGGATCTGCAGCGCAGTGAGAAGATGCGAAGAGAATGGTGCAGCGCCCAGCTTTACTTTGTCGGCCCTTCTATAGGGGCTAGGTCAAGGTACTGTGCAGAAATTGCTTTTCGCCTTCTCATGGCCTCGAGAAAGCTGCGCCACTACTTCCAAGCACATGAGATCACAGCGCCACTGCTTCACTGAAGAGGATACCGCAAAATCCAGAGGCAACAGGGAGGATTGTCGAGTGGGCACTGAACTGCCAAGCTTTGGCCTCAAGTTTGAGAGCACTTCAACTATCCAAAGCGAGCATTGGCAGAGTTCATAGCAGAATGGACGCCAACACAAGACGAAGAAATTCCGTAAACGAGCATCCCCGCCAAGGAAGCAAGCAAAGAGTGGCTGATGTACTTTGATGGTGCCTTCTCGCCGCAAGGCGCCAAAAGGGCGGTTGCTTGTCGCACCCACCGGAGAGCACCTCAAGTACATAGTCCAGATGCACTTTCCCAAGGAGCAAGCAACAAACAATACAGCAGAGTATGAAGGTTTGCTTGCCGGTCTCAGGATCGCAGTAGAACTTGGGATCAAGAAGCTCATTGTCAGGGGTCTTTGTGCTCAAGCTGACTCAACCGCCTGTAACGCCATCAATCGGACAGAACAAGAAGAGGAAGTTGATTTTGGTGACTATTTTCCGCAGAGCTCCCCAAAGCCGCCCAAGAAGGTCCCCAAGATCAACACTAAGAGGCCGAGGAGCAGTCCGCTCCGACAAGCCCTAGGGTTTGTTTCTGAAGCGCACGCCCCGACAAGTTTTGCTCCGCAAGCCTGCCGGGAACGCCAAGCTCCGGCCGAGCCGCAGGTTCTCGCCAGAGAAGCGGATGTTCCCGCAGCAGAGATGTACCTTTAGTCTTTGTTGTCGAGCCGCAAGCTCCAAAGATGGGCACAAGAGATTGTCCATTTCCTTCGCACAGAGAACTTCCCAAGAGCAAGAAGAAGCGGAAAGAGTAGCCCGCAAATCAAGTATGTACCAGTTTGTCGACAACACACTATACGTAAGAAGACTCAACGGTGTGAAATTGAAGTGTATTCGCCGAAGATGGATGTAAGCTGCTGGCAGAGATACATGGAGGCATATGTGGTCACCACATTGGCAAGAAGAGCACTTGCCGCAAGGCTGCTCCGCAAGGTTTCTTCCGCCGACAGCCCTCCAGATGCAATCGCACAAGTAACCAAGTGTGAAGCGTGCAGGCCCATTCCAAGCAGATACACCACCAGCTCAAGCTCTCCAGACGATCCCTTTATCCCGCCATTTTCGGTCTGGGCTCGACATCCTCGCCCCTTTCCCCGAAGTTGTCGGGGCTTTGAGTACTTGTACGCTGTAATCGATAAGTTCACAAAGTGGCCGGAAGTGGAAGCAAGGAGGAAGGTGACAAAGACAACAAGCATCAAGTTCTTCGTCGATTGTTTGCCGCTTGGGATTCCTAACAGATCATCACCGACAACGGCACACAATTCACGAGCCGCACCTTCATGCAATACGCCCAAGATCTTTGGCGCCAAGGTCCGCTTCGCTTCGTTGCTCATCCGAGAAGTAACGGTCAAGCGGAGAGGGCAAGGCTGGGCGTGCGCGGGCTCAAGACCAGACTTTCGATAGGCTGCACAAGTGCGGAAGAAATCGGATTGAGGAGCTGCGCTGGTTCTTTGGTCGATCAGACAACGCCAAATCGAGCCATCGCCGTACACCTTTCGCCTAGTCTATGGAGCAGAGGCAGTTCTCCCCACGGAACTCAGATACGGATCACCTCGAGTGCTCGCTATGATGAGTTTGAGCAAGAGCAATGCATAAGATGACGACCGCCTTGAGGAGGACCGCCTTCAGTCTCTGACGAGCTGCTCGATATTAGCAAGCTTTGCGCCGCTACCATAGCCGCAGTTAGTGCCGAAGTCTCGAGGAAGGCGACTTTGTTCTTCGGGCGTGTTCAGTCCGCCAAGAATTCCAACAAGTTGACGCCAAGTGGGAAGGCCTTATCGGGTGAAACGAGTCACTAGGCTCTGGCGCTGTCCGGCTTTGAGACCGAAGATGGCATTCCGTGAGCAACTCCCGAACATTGAGCATCTTCGTAAGTTTTACTCAGAAAGCTGTTGCCGGAACCTGTTCCGCAACCACCTTTTGTACAAGTCTTGCCGATGTTGCATGTAATCCTTTGTACAGAGCGGGCGCAGACCCTGCATAAGTAAAGCTCATGTGCCACAAGATCTTGTCAATTTCATGCTTTCTACTATATTATTTTGCATGCATTATCTGACACCTTGTGCAGCACCTACCCCGGTAAGCAATAACGAGCCGCAAGGCTCCATATCTTTATTTTCTCTTCATTCTCTTTCTCAAAGAAAGGACGGTTCCCTCGCCCACAAGTTTGCCAGGGGGAAGGAGAAGATAACGGTGTGGACCAAACGACGCTCGAGGAAGTTTCGCCTTACCGGGAAGCAAACGACAGAAAAGCTAATTTCTAAAACTTGAGCAATCAGCTTTTAAATTTTTAAGTTATCTTCCTCGAACGATCGTACTTTGTATGGAAAACCTGTGCGCGGAGGAACCAACTCAGAGCTAGTTGCGCCTTACTTTGTTTCGAGTCCGCCAACAACTTAAGTGAGCTGCGATTAGTTGCATAAGGTTTTTGTCGGTAGCGGCACCGCCAAAGAAGTTGCCGACATCCGCAAGACTCAGCGCCAGGGCTCAAAGTGCGCTACCGACAAGTTCCCTAAAAGCGAGGGCAAAACATACAAAGGAAGGAATCAAGTAAAGGAAATAATATAGCAATCACTACCCAAATAGAGTTATATTACAAGATAGCTTGTCGCAGCTCTAATGGATTGTTCTCATGACATGACCAGCAGCGACAAGGAAAAGAGAAAACGGGCGGCCTAATCCACGCGACGCCATCAACCCTCTTAATCCCGCCACCCCGTCCACGATGGTGCCACAAGGGTCTTGAGCGCTCCACATCAAGATCCGGCAAAGAAGGACTTGAGGACGCTGGTGAGGTTGAGGCCAGGATTGCGGAAGGCCACCTTCATCAAGACTTTTGAAGAGCTCCCGCAGATCCGGCGCGACTCGCCAGCTGCTTTGGGATCTCTTCCCGAGTCGCTGGAGGGCCGCCACCACGCCCTTGAAGAACAAGCTGAGCTTGGCGCTGGGTTGAGGTGCTCGCCGGAGGAATATCCAAGATCCACCATCCCCAGCTCCGCCAACTCCCCGTCGATGGTGTAGCAACATCCACGAGACCTCGGTCCAAGCTCCACATTATCTCTGAAGGTGTTCAGGCGGCAAGAAGACTCGCCAAAGAACGCCTCGCTGGCCTTGATCTTCTCCTTCAAGGCCACCTCCCGCCTCGGGCGCCGCCCAAAGACTGAGTCAAGGTGGTCAGCTTCAACTCAAGATCTGCGTTGAGTCCTTGGCGGCGCTTGAGCTCCTTGCTCTCGTGAGACGGCCCAGAGCTCGCCAAGAGTGTAGGCGCCCTTCTCAGGCCATGCTTGAGTGCGGCAAGCTCTCGCCGCCTCCTTCAGATTGGCCTCCAGCTGCGCCACCTTCGCTTCAACTCCTTCTTGGCGGCCTCAAGAATGCAAGGCAAAGATCCTTTGCTTCCTTGAGAGCCCCACCAAATGTCTGCTCGCGCCTGGCAAGATCCTCCTCGTGGCTGTCGAGATTGACCTTCTGCTGCGCCAACTCGCCTTCCTAAGCAGACAGGTTCTCGGCAGCAAGCCTCTATTGCTCTTGCGCTTCAGCCTTCTTGAGGAGGAAGGCTCTGCGCTCTTCTGCGATTTGCTCCCGCTCCTTTGCCAGTGACCGGAGAGCTTCCTGGTTGAGGCCCCGGAGCTCCTCCGCGCGCCTCTCAGTGTCTGCTCCCGCCTTCGCGACAAGCGCCTCTCGGGATTCTAGCTTGGCTTGTCGGGCGCGGTAGAGTGACAGCAGCTTCCGCAGCAGCTGCTCCTCCTCGACTCGCCGCTGCTGCTGCTGGCGCGACGACCAGCGTCGGCCAGCGGAGGCGAGCAGCTCTTCGTCAAAGGTCTCCTTCGACCGGCGCCTCGAGCTCGACGCCTGTGGAGTTTGATGAAGACGCCATCGCGGACTTCAAGTAGGCGCTGGCTGGGCTCTTTGAGTTCTGGCGCGCAAAGAAGCGGCGGAGGGATCGACGGTCGGCGAAGCGCCTGGCGCCCTGCGCCTCAGGCTGCCAAGGCGATCGCGGACCTCGCCCTTTCAGGGCGGCAGCTTTATGCCTCTTCACGGCGGGCTCGTCGGCCAGCTTTCTTTTCTTCAATGGTGGCGGCTGCCAAGATTAAGCCAAGACGCCCTTCGGCTGGCGGGCTCGGACTCCATCGGCTCAGGGCGTATGGATCTAACGACCGGAAAATGAAGAAAAGTCAAGCAAATATTCAAAAAGAAAATCAGAAGAAGAAGAACCCAAGGGAAGTTTTCAAGCGAAGAGGTTACCTGTGCTAGGATTTGCAGTCATGGTCTCAACCACCGGGGGATCATTGGTGCTGACCCTTGCCGGAGAAGTCTCCCTTGCCGGAGAACGCCCCTTGTCGGGATCCTCCCTTGGCGGTGTAGTCAAGCAGACGGCATGTCGAGCAGCTTCAGGCACTCCGTGAGGCTGCTCGCCTCCTACACAAATCAACAAATGATAATTGACAAAGAAAGAGCACCCATGCACGCCTAACAGCAGGAAGTAAACCATATACTTACTTTGAGGGTCTGGCCGGGTTGCTTTGAGGAAGAGTTGCGCGTCCGGCAAGGTGGTCTTGCACGCCTCGCTGCCGCGGTAGGATCGCCCTCGATGACAATCACCGACCTTGGCTCTTCGACGCCTTCGGCCAGATCCCTAAAAGGAATGGGTTCAGATTGAAGCAAATCAGATACAAGACAAAGCAACAAATTGAAGAACTACAAGTACAAGCAAAGAATCTTACTCTTCTTCTTCCTCGTCGGAGCCGAGCGGAGAGATCACTGCTCGCCCCGGTGCGACGAGCGGAGGAGGATCCTTGGCCGCTTGGCGGAGCAGCAGCAGTGGTCCGGGAGGGCCCCACTCCGGTTGCTGCAGCTGCATGGGTGCTCTCAAGGCAACAATGCTTGCCGCGGTGGAGTTGCGCGCGCGCCGGGCGGCTGTGGGCCTGCCTGCCGCCTCGCCACGCCTCCGCCTTATGGAGACGCCTTCTTGGTGGAGCTGGGGCTCCGCCAGGGCAAGCTGTTTGAAGGTGGGGAGGAGGCGCCTCGGCCGGGCTCGCCAACTCAGCCTTCAGCTCGGCAAGCTCTTCTCGCCGCAAACTCCTTCGCCGACAAGGCTTGCCGCCTCGCTGCTCTGCCTCCTCCACGGTGAACTGAACTCGCCACGGCAGCAGCTGCCGCCGCTTCTTCCACCGGTGGCTATGCGCCGCATCTCATCATCGGTGGTGTCGCGGTGAGGCTCTTTCGTTTCGCCGGGCGGATCGGCACTTCTTCCAGTTGTCAAAGAACCGCCAGACGACGTCATCTCGCAGGTTTCTTGCCAAGTCGGGACAATTCCATGCGAAGTCGCACAACGGCATCATTGCACGGATGCGGTCAAGCGAGGAATTGTTGCACAATGACGACGCCTCGGCAACCTAAACATCTCGGATGATCAGATCAGCTTGAACAGCTCCAAGAGCATCGCACAAGTTCCAAGAAGGTGAAGTTGAAATTAAGGCCCGGGCGCAGCCTCATGATATCTGCGCGCTGCTCGAACTCCTGTGCAGGTCTCCTCCTCTCCCGCAAGGGGCGATGCGGCGGCGAAGGAAGTCTCGCGCCAACGGTGTTTACGGTGAGCCCTGCAAGTCTAAGGCGGGATTCGGTGACGGCAATCTTCAGCCTAGCATCTTCCGGGGCCACGTTGTTCCAATCGTTGCCAAGACTATTGGGGTTTGTCGCTGGGCAAGAAGGGCTGCGGTGTTCTCCTCAACAATCCAACACCAGTCGCCTCCATTCCTCCCACTTGCTGCGGAGCTCTCCTTCCAGATAGGCTTCCTTCTTGCCGATCCTTGAGATCCAAGCGATTGCTCCGCAAGAGGTTCTCTCTCAACTCAGGGCATAAAGAAGTGGCGGAAAAGGGCTACGCTTGATGGATTCCGACAAAGTTTTCGCAGAGATGTGCGAAAACTGCCATGGTCGAGACAGCATTGGGGGTGAAGTCAAGGAGGCGGAACCCGAGGTGTTCATGATATCGCAGAAAAATTCAGAGAAGGCGGGCAGAGCCCGAGTAGAAGAAGAGCGCCAAGAAGGGATACCCATTTGGAGCCGCCCGAGGCGGCAGCTGGAAGTACCTTCGGCGCGGATGCGCGCGCCTCCGCCGACGTAAGAGGTAGTAGTACTCCCTCGATCCTTCAAGGGCGAAATGAGGGGGGAAGATGGCCCGCCTTTCGAGCGCCAAGAAGCCGCTGGCGCCGGCCGACTTCACGGCCTTCCCCTTGTCGGCTTTCGGAGCCATGGCGGAGGTGGTGGGGGAGGTCGACGGCGTTGGTGATGTTGTTGGCGATGGGGGGCAGAGCGCTGCTCTCTTCTGCCTTGGGAAGAAGGGGGGAGCAGCGGAGGTTTTTCGAGATCGGACAGCAACTGGTGAGGTGGGCGAACTGCCCCTGTTTCCCCTGCTTATAAAGAGGGGGGGACGTTCTGCTTTTCCGAATAAAGAAACCCCCCACGATCTCTCCCATGACGTCGCATTCGACGTGTGCCGTACTTGGAGGGCGTGGTGGGTCCTGAGTGAGTTATGGCGTAACCCAGCCGCCGTGGTCAGCAGCCTGCTTTTGGGCCCGGCCCAACAGCGCTTCGGCACCGTGTGTGGCCCAGGCCCGGGGGCTCCTGTCGGTGTACTAGAGTAGGGGTACCCTAGTATCCCGAACTTGTGCACGGGTAGTCGCAGCACCCCGCGGCAAGGGTTGTTGGGTGGCCGCCAAGGTCCTTCGTGGTTCTTTTGGAGCCATTCAAGAACAAAGTATTTAAGCCAAGGAGATAAGGCCCCAAGAAGAGGAGCTTGCCGGAAGGCCACACGAGGCACTGGAGACAAGGCCTCGGCAAGAGGAGCTTGCCGGAAGGCCCGTGAGCGACAAGCTTCCGGACGTGATAAGACAACGATCATGGCAAGGCGCTTGCCACGGCAGACTACCACTGCTCCTCAAGGCGCTCCAAAGACATCCACCAACGTGTCGCCATGGGACCATTCCAGCGCAAGGTGGCAAGAGGTCTGTCAGGCGGCAATGAGCTGGCTTGGCAAGCGGCGCCGACAAGATTGCCATCGTGGCGTAGTGGTGGCGCCCCGACGGTCCCTCGTTTTCACTATTTGGGCGACGAGACGAGCATTTAATGCCTTTGTCCCCGCCGTCGTGGTTAGGTATGATACATCTGCATAAGTAGCTGTACCAACCACACTCCTTTTCCATTTATACCCTTGTCTATGTTGCCACCTGTCGGAGACCCTTTGAGCATATAAAAGGAGGCCCATGCTAACGTGAGAGGAGGGGGTTCAAAGGTTCAAGCCGTAAAGCACTTTCGCTAGGTCTCAAGTAGCACTGGAGGTATCAGAGCACTCAACGCCCCTAGCAAGAACTCAATACACTCAAACATGCAGCAGAGGAGTGTTATCTCCGGAGAGCTCAAGCTGGGTAACTGCCTGTGCTTCAGCCCGATCCGCTCTTCAGGCGACCTCCGCCCCCACCGAACCGAAGGGGCTCGGTCCGCCATCCCATAGGTGTTCGTGGGTCGATCAGTTTCCGACATAGTTGCTTTGAATGGATCTCAGTTTCTGTGAGAAGTTATTGCTCAAAATAGATTCTCACTCTCAGCTCAATTCACCAGCTTGTTATCCAATCAGTCTTGGATCCTAACTAACATATATGGCCCCGTGATCCTCGTGACAAAGCTGATTTCATTAATTGGTTTCTGAATATTCACATGCCTCGCATATGTGGACTGGATCCTTATGGGGACTTTAATCTTATGAGAGCCCTTCCGACGTAAACAGCACTGTGGAGATGTTAATGACATGCTTTTGTTCAATGAGGCAATCAGCAATCGTGGTTTAATTGAGCTGCCACCGCAGGCGTAAAATTCAGCTTGGAGCAACATGCAAGATGATCCTCTTTTGGTCAAATTGGATTGGTTTTTACTTCGCCTCCCGGATGACCACTTTCCCAAACTCCATAGTTCTTCCACTTGCAAAACCTATATCTGATCACTTGCCTTGTGTCATCAAAATTGGTACTTCCATTCCTAAAGCAAGAGTTTTAGATTTGAAAACTATTGGCTGCAACATTCGACTTCAAACAGTGGTGGTCGCTTCTTGGAGGATCCCAAAGGGGGAACTGATGTTGTTAAAATTTGAATGCAAAATTCAAGAACTTGAGGAGAGCTTTGAAGTTGTGGGCTAGGTCTTTATCCTGCATAAAAGACAAGATTGCCAAGCTTAATGATCTCACTTTCCTTTGGGACTTTTTTGAGGAACTGCAAGGATATCTTAAAAGAGCATCTGCTCATTCTTCTCAGGAACTAAAAGATCTATTGGAAGCAAAGGGGAAAGATTAAGGGGGTCAAATTTCGGGATGAAAACACAAAATTCTTCCATACTAAAGCTTCTATCAATTACAGGCACAATCATATTGCTGTCCTTCAAAATGATGATCAAGTTGAAATTTCAGATCATGCTGGGAAAGCTGCAATCCTCTGGGAAGCTTATAAGAAAAGAATGGGTACATCTCATAAAACTGCTATGCACTTCAACTTGGAATCCTTTTTGGTCCTGTGCATGATCAAACTATTTTTGATAACTTGGAGTTACCTTTCTCTCAAGAGGAAATTAATGATGTTGTCAAGGATCTTCCATCCGATAAACCACCGTGTCCCGATGGTTTCAACAATGAGTTTTTGAAATCTTATTGGGATATTATTAAAGGGGATGTGCTTAGATTTATTCAAGATTTTCATGCTGGGCAAATCTCACTTGAGAGCTTAAACACCTCTTACATCACCCTTATTCCTAAAGGAAGCACACCAATGATAGCAAATGACTTCAGCCTATTTCTCTCCTCAATTGTTGTCTTAGACTTGTCACTAAGTTGTTGGCTAACAGCTGCAGTAAAGTAATTCTAAAACTTGTGCACATCAACCAATATGGTTTCCTCAAGGAAAGGTCCATTCATGACTGTTTGGGTTGGGCATATGAGTATCTCGTGATCAATGCCATAAGTCAAAAAGGAAATTGTTGTGCTTAAACTAGATTTTGAAAAGGCTTTTGACACCATTGAGCACCAAGCAATCTGGAGATATTAAAGGCCAAAGGTTTTGGAGATGATGGATCAACTGGATTAAAATGTTGTTCACTTCTGCATCATCTCTGTCATGCTTAATGGGGTTCCCTGCAAAAGTTTTACTGTCTCGTGGGGGTCGTGCAAGGAGATCCTCTATCACCTCTATTATTTGTGCTTGCTGCAGACTTGCTTCACCAATTCTTAACAAGGCCATGCACTGGGTATACTTTCTTCTCCTCTCGCAAGTGCACTCTGTCCCGATTTCCACATTGTCCAAGATGTCGATGACACTGTTCTTCTCCAAGTCGATGCAAAGCAACTTCATTGCCTCAAAGCACTCCTAAATACTTTTGCTAATGCAACCGGCCTTAAAGTGAATTATAACAAATCAAGTCTTATCCCAATAAATGTGCCCGAGGACATGGTGGAAATTTTGACAAATACATTTCATTGTAAAAGAGAATCTTTCCCCATTCAAGATTTGGGAACTCCATTGGGTCTTCATAAGCCTTCTCTGAGCATTGTTTTCCTCTTGTCACAAGATTGCGTAAAAGCTTGTGGGTTTGTCCTCATTCATGACAATGGCGGGAGATTGTTCTTGGTAAAATCTGTTTTAAACTCTTTGTTGATTTACCTAATGGGATGCCCCGATGTGCCCGCCACCATCAAATTACAAGCTATCAAGTTGTTGAGACACATCCACCGGAGAGGACCTGACATTGAGGATCATAGGCCTACCATGGTGGCTTGGAGCACTGTTTGTAGACCTAAGGACCAAGGAGGTCTGGGGGTGATGGATATCTTTGTCCAAAACAAAGCTTTGCTTCTCAAAAACCTGCACAAGTTCTATAATAGGCACATCATTCCATGGGTTAACTTGATTTGGGAAACTTATTATGCTAATAACTTGTTGCCTGGCAGCAATTGGGTTGGCTCTTTTTGGTGGAAGGCAAATCTCAAGCTCATTCATAATTTCAAATCCTTGGCCAGATGTCACATAGGGGATGGTAAAAGTGCTCTATTTTGGTCTGATCTCTGGCATTCAGCTTGTTTACAGGACTTGTTCCCTCACCTCTTTCTCATTTGTGAAGGACCAGAACACCACTGTACACACCATTATTCATACTGGATACTTCGAGGATCTATTTCAACTTCCTCTCACTGTGCAAGCTTTCCAGGAATTTGAAAGTATGGAAGACATTTGTTTTGCTCTAAGGAATTCGACTCGGATTGCAACCGATACTTGGAGCTATATTTGGGGTAATGAGCAATTCTCAGTTGCTAAGGCATATAAAGTAATGATGGGAGTTAAAATAGTGCCCCAAATAGCTCAATTGATTTGGAATAGCTCTTGTTAGCCAAAGCACAAGGTATTTTTTGGAGATTACTTCATGATGTGCTCAATACTAGGAATCTTCTTCGCAGAAAACTTTCCAGCTTGGCAAGCTACAACTGTGTTCTCAATAGTTATCCTCGTGGAGGAAACCTTACATCATCTCTTCTCGTCCTCGCCTTTTGCAGCTCAAAGGTGGGATATTATTTGTCCTTCCGTGCAACTTAATGTGTCTGTGCTTGAAGCGTTTGAGGATCTCCGGTTCAAACTTCATGTTCCATTTTTCATGTAAATCATCATCCTAGCCTCTTGGGCCATATGGATTTCAAGAAATAATCTGATCTTTCAAGCCATTCAGCCTTCCATTTAGAGGTGGAAAATCATTTTCCTTGATGAGCTTAATCTTCTAAGATATAGAGTGAAGAAGAGCTATGCCAGAGCCTTCTGTACTTGGCTTGATAACCTTGCTCTGTAATTTATCTTTTGTTTTTTTTTCTGTTTTTTTCTATTTTTTTCTTCTTTTTTGGCTTACCTCAAGCCTCTATACTGTTGGACCTTTGTTTTTAATTTAATATAAAAATTGCAGTGGGGCCTTGCCCTACTATGTACAGTCAAAAAAAGAGGCAATCCACACACCACACACTGGAGTAGGGTATTACACCACGATGGTGGCCTGAACCAGTATAAATCTTATGCCTCTTGTGTTGTTCTTGTTAGTAGTTTAGGTCCCGTGATTCGTGAGGTACGAGACAATGGAGGGTTGGATCTCCGCCAAGCACCCTGTAGTTCGAACCTTAAGGGTCTGCCGAACCCGAACCGACAATGATGAGGCTCAACGGCAAAGACAACCGCCACCGGAGGCGTGAGCAGCGGTCTCCCGCGCTGGTTTGGGCGGGTGGTGCAAGAAGAGCAAGGATTGAAGAAGCAGCAGGACCGCTCGATTCAAATCCAACTGTTATCGCTGCTAGAATTGTTTGTTGACTAAGTTGACAAGCTCACAGACGCTACAACGTAGTAGGCCCATGTGTCAGCCTCCCAACCGTGTGCCCTGATGTAAGTGGAGGAATCATTTTTTTATGCTATAAGGAGGCAGTTGATTGTGTGCGGCAAAGCTAAGGAGGGAGTAGGGTGGGCTGGGAAGCTCAAGGCATCACAACGGGCCACAAGAGGAGGGAGCAGCAGTCCCACGGGCGCTAGTTTAGGCGGCCGAGCACTAAGATCAGAGATTAAAGAAGACGCTCGGATGTTGGATGGACATCCAACAACATCGCCGCTAGAATCGTGTGTTCATCGACAAATCCTCATGTAAAAAGTCAGCCATTTGCTATTATTTTTATAATTTTACTCATTTTCTAATTCATATGGAATTTATTGCAGCCCGCTTTTCCATTTTTAGAATTGTGGCCATTTTCTCGTCAAGATCAAGTCAAAAATTAACTAAATATGTGGGAAATTTTGAAAATTCGCAAATTTTTGTTGGGGAACAAAATATTCTTAATCCAAAATTAATAGCCATAATTTAAAAATAAATTAGTACTATGTCATGTTAAATCCAATGAAATACGATAAGATATCGTTGAAGAACAAAAACAAAAAAAACTAATATCCCATTTGCTATAATTTTTTGGAATTTTCAACCCTTTTGATATTACTTTTAACAGACATTGACCATTTCTTTGGCCAGGACGGAATGCATCCCTCCTCGCCTTGAAAGATTTGCAGCCCAAGAATTGAGAAAACAAATAGGCCTAGCTTGGGTATTCTTCAAAAAGAAATACTGGGCTACCTATTTTCCCAAAGAACTGGTGCATGAGCATTTATATTTATTTATTTATTTACTTATTTATGTTTCGGGGACCATGAGCATGTACCTGGGCCTGATTCATGTGAGAGCCTCCCTTCCAGTTAATTATGGGCTTCTCTATTGGGCCTTCATCAGTGGGCTGCATCTTATCAACAAGTGGAAAATGTGTTCCATACGAAAAATAGTATGAGCTACGTATGGTACGGGGCACTAAAGGATCGAACCCTGCAATGACTTCCAAAACATTGTGTTTGTCATTCTAACAACACATTTATTCAACCAATAGATGAAATATACTACTGATTGTACATTGAAAACAGCAAAGAGAGCAACCAGGTATTGGGGTGCAATGTATAAAGAAGGCCGTAAGAGTGAAGACGCAGCTCTCTTCCAAACCAAACATCAGCCATCATTACAAAAGGGCTACCAAAAATAACAAGTGTATGCATCAAACTAAATAAAGATCCTACTACACCAAGTGTAAGCATCTAACTAATCGCCTCGCTTAGACGTTACTATTTATTAAGTGTGGAGATTGGTCGACGACTTGAACCAGATGGGTGCTCGACGGGGAAACTCCAGCCAATAGGTCGAAGTCCGATACTTGCACCTCTCTCCTACTTTGGGCTGCAGAGCGTGGTGGCACATATCGTGGTATGGTGCATGCAGAGACGCATGGTACGATGTGTACACATAGTTTTGCTCGATGAACTAAACCGCGCTGCCATCATGATCCTTGTCATCGGTTATCTCCTCGTTAATCGGATAATTCAGTCCGACAAACAGAGAGCGGCACCAAGGTTACTTACCAGCCTCCAATAAAAATTCTCAAGGCCCAGAGAAGCTGGGATCCTGCTCAAAGACCTTGCAAAGGATCGTGATTGTATTCCGTGAAACAACACGTCCGGTATGTGCGAACGATCATCAATCTTTCGCCATCGCCTCGATCGAGCCAGAACCACCGCAATCGCCATGCCGCTTTTCTTTAAAAGGTTCGGGATTAGGAAGGGTAGGGACACCAAAGTGCCTACAACATCATATCAAGTTGAGTCAAATAAAAAGGGCTCTTGATTTAGTCAATCTTAAGAACAACATGTTATGAGCATGAATATTTTTTCAAGAATGTTGACAGTAATATAAGCAAGCCATCATGATATCATAGGAAAGTAACATACCGCTGTAATAGCTGCTTGTAGCGATGATCGGAGTAGGCCAGCAATACGCCCAGCCATAGAAGGAGTCGACAACAGAAATGAAGCCCTTGTGTTCAATGGCATCAGAGAACCATGGAGGATGTATGATCCTGCGATGGACATGCAGATTTATCCACTTACCGCAGTGACCTGTCAGATAGGCGAGACCACGGTTGAAGAATGCAATTAGCCTGAAGTCTTTATAATTCACAGATCTTATGGGCACTTGGCAGATTACAACCTTGAGCAAATCAAACTTGGTATCATGTTGGCTACTGTAAGATTCTGAGTATTCTGGGCCGCGGTGCCAAAGCAGTGCAGTGTTAATCAAAGGGAGGGGGATCAATCGCTGGGTGTAGACCTCCACGAGCATCCAGCTGCTGTGACCATCGACGAGCACCATCCACGACGTGTTCATGCCCACCCAGTACATACCGTTAATGTAGCTGAGGCTGACGGGGATCGGATCACGGTGAAGGGGGTTGATGCTCGCCACCCTACGATCGTTATGCTGCGTGACACGTCGTTTCTGAAGATCAGGCGTCATCAGCAAGCAAGGAGCTCGCATAAAAAGCTCCGGCCTGAGGGCTTTGAGTAAATGGTAGAGCCCCGACGAGCACGCGGCGAGCGGCATGGTACTGAGATTGTCCACACGCAAAACAATGAGCTTGATTACCTCTGTGGGGAGCGAATTCTAGCCACTCTTTCGGCGGACGCTGCTCGGTTCTGCCATTGTTAGTGCTTGGGTTTCGGACGAGGGGGGAGGCGCCTTGGCGGGGATGGAAGCTTGGACGATATTATGTGCGGACAAAGATGGAGAAGCGAATATGTGCTGTGGGAAGTGGACAGGTGATGATGACTACAGACGCCGCTTGACTTACGAGACACATACCGCAGCGTTGGGTCATATCGATGCTGCATAACTTGCTTGAGTGATCACAAGATCGGTACTCCCTACAAGACCTACTACAAGATTATGCCCTAGCTTGCTAGAGTAGAGTAGTAGAGTAGGACTCTGCTCTACTACTAGCACCGGAGGAGTAGTAGTATATTCTAATCTAAAATAGTTACAAACTTCAATGCCCGAGCGTGGAACGACTACAAACTGTGCTCAAAGACCATGTCTACTTGGTGTTTGGACTTATATGCAAAAAAATAGCAAGATGCCCGTGCATTGCACGGCACACCATCATCACCAACTCGGTTTTTTCTCTACTCCTACTCCTATAAAAGACTGAGTTGGTGATGATGGAGGTGAGGAGGCGTGTTCAGCCGGGCGGCAAATGGACGGCAAGAGCACTATTCGATTTGTTATAAAAACAAAGAAGAGTAGTAGAGATAGAGACATAGGAGGAGCACGAGGTAGTGGGAGATAAGGATGAATGAGGCAAGGCCTTATCTGTCAATGTGGAGAGAGGTGCGGGTATCTTTTGTAAAATTGTCATAGTTGGCTTTCTATCCGCCGATATAGATCGGACGGTCTATATTACAAGATGGCAGGCATACCATCATCACCAACTCGGTTTTCTATAAGAGTAGATATATATAGATATAGATAGATAGAGACTAGGGAGTACTAGTAAGGACACCATCTACTGATTTGTGTGCTACTCCTGGCTCCATTCGGTGGCAGAACGCCCCTACAGCCACCCTCCTGCGCCCATTCGGTGGGGGCCGTTGAAATCTGGGAGCGACTCGCGATCGCCGGCAGCCACGACTTCACCGACGCGGCGACTTCTTCCCGACCTCAGCAACCTCTTCCTCAACGACATGGGCGACAACCTCAACGCCAACGGTGCTACTCCTGTTGCACCATATGTGTTTCTGTCCTTCCTATTTGAAATCGTGGTAGAATGCATGTTTCTACTCTGTATCCTACTACTATGCTAGTCACATGATTAGTTTCATCTCTGCTATAGCCGTCATGATTTATTTTGTGATTATTCGGATTAAATCTCGTAGTAACTTGCTCATATATTCAACTGGCGCAACGTCCCCTACAGCCACTCCCTTTCATGGACGGCCTGGTCGATGCCTCCAAGGAGCCCTTCGTCCACTTCTATGAGTGCCCGATGCCGTTTTGTGGCTCGCCGGCGGACATGGTGCATCACCTCATGGATGCGTGCATCGGTCACTGCTGGCCCTTGGCGGAGAACATCAAGTACGACACGTGCTACCGGTTCACCATGACGGAGTCGCTGGAGGATCACCGCCACCTGCTAGTCTCGGAGGAGGACGTCAGCGTCTTCCTCTTGATCGTGGGCACCGGCGAGGCCCGCGTAGGCCGCCGCCCCGTCTCTGTAACGTGTGTTAGGGGCGTCGCCGCTGACGCTGAAACTGACACGAGGCAGATGTACGGGTGCGTGGTCATCACATTACCCCTCGGGTCGCTGTGGGCGACACCGGCCTCATCGGACGGACTTGGACTCTTGGGAGCTGGGACTATCCCGCCAATGTGGACTTGGAAAACCCATCGCATCCTTTACCCGCCAACGCGGTGCACGGGGACTCCAAGGAAGTTCACCTGGACATACGCATTATCAAGTGCACTTAGAAAACATGTAGTGTGTGTGTGGGCGCTTATGGCCCGTGTCTTTGCCGCTTTTGATTATGTAAGCTTGTCGTTAAACTTGAGTGGCTTTCGCGGTAGTCCTTCATTTGAACTGCTCCTCTTAGTGAGCTGATGTAAGACACTTTGGGTTTCATTTGATAATTGAACCGGGGAGGCGCCTCCCTATTCTTCTAAAAAAATTTACGCATTATCAAGTTAAATGTTGATCATGAGTCTTCGCTCAATGTAATCCGCTGTCTAAGCATGTGGAGACTTCCATGCAGGATCTTGCTCTATTGGAGTATCGCGCATGAATAAAAGTGTATCCGCTTATGGTTTAGTCTAGAATCTTCCATGTATGAATATTTACTACAAGATCGTGAAAGACTTATGATGAACCATTTCTTACATCTCCTCCGCCCCTTGCAAGTCATCCCGATTTAATCCCTCCGCCTAGGTGTATAAGGGCATGGTTAATATTACTTAATAGTATAGCCAACTGTTGACTATAAGAAAGTGCCATGTCATCTGTAGCCAACATGTATAACAATCGATACTCAAAAACTAATTCTTAAAGATCATTTCTTGCAAAGCACAATAAGTGTTATTTCTTCACAAGTTTTGGATGCAGGTTGAACAGTTGAACGCTTTTGTTTGCAAAAGATACCTTTTTATCTATTTCACCCGGATGTTTGTGAGCTCTAGAGATGAGATAATATCCGAAGAAACCTATCGATACCCGTTACACATGAGATGACCCCCACATCCTTTGTCAAAATAAACAGTCCCTGATCAATGCATTTCACTCTGCGGTGCAATGCACGGGCACCTTACTAATATAGATTAGTACGACCAAAAATTGAACTAACATTATATATAGTATGATAAATACTGATGCATGTCACCTAAAATTATATCATTCAAAACTATGTTCAAATACGAATGCAACGATATAGTTTTTGTTGACATCCACTAACATTTTGTCAGTTAAATCTTCAGCCAAATTCAATGGGGGACTAATAAACCACGACTGATGTAGTACAAGTGTAGAGGGCGGCGCTGCACGGGAGTCTCACCTCTCACCCCGCTCGTGGCACGGCAGTAAAGCCGTCATATCACAAAACCCAACCACTCCCAATAATAAGTGGCCTGGTAAAATAAACGGACAAGCAACCATCACATCCCTCTGTCTTTTTTGCATTTCATCTCTCTGCATTTACTTTCTCCAGTTCATCTCGCACACTCGATCCCTAGCTACTACTCCTAGGGCAATTCTTTTGGCGGCTTCCCCAGCTTTTCCCACAAGACTAGTCACAGTGGAGAGTAACAATAAGGCGCCTCACACATTTATTTGGGCTTCTAAACTACTACTCCGTCCTTGGTCAAAATGCAGAGAGATGGGGACCAATAAACCAGGACCAATGGGGACCAATAAACCAGGACCAATGATCAAAATTTGACACAGATTACAATGGGGACCAATAAACCAGGACGAAGGTAATAGTAGTTATGGGATTACTAATCAAGAAGCCTAAAAGAACTGGCCCCTGGTACTCCTACTAGTAGTAGTACTCAAGTTGGAATTCCAATTGCACGACACAACTTGTTAGGCAAAAAAATTCGATACAGGGTGTAGGAAGCGGTTTGGGAATTTGCATGCCTTTTCAACCAGTGAGATACTCCGTACAAAGTAAGACAGAGAACTAACGACAGAGAAGGAAGCTAAAAGTAAACAATCAAACGAGCATTTTTGCATTTGTTTTGCATTGAATCGTTTCACAAGCTTGACTAGTGTTGTTTTTCTACTTTTACGAAAACCGCATCGTAATGTTAAAACGTGCATTTGCACGTACATAAGTAATAGTAGTACTCCCTCCGTCTAGGTGTACAAGTCTTCCCTCCTTGGTCACGGTGCACAACCAAAGATGACTTATTGACCTGGACGGAGGGAGTAGCACAGTCTGCAAGCATATATCGAGAGAAACGTCTAGTGCGATAGTATATAGTAAAGTTTGTGCTATATGCACGTACTTGCAAAATGCGTACGAATACACAAGGTTTCCAAAGTTTCCCTTTTACATACTTAATTAAGGACGCTAAAAATTCCTGAACGTTCGGGATTTATCATTTGCGTCCCAAAACTAATGAGATCGCCTTACGAAACAAAAATTATACTCCTCCTAAAAGCCACGGCGGTCGCAGGAGCGCTTGCGGGGCGCCACGAGTGCCCTGGTGCGCGGCCGTTTCCCAGTGCGCCGACACAGCGCCTCTTCCTCAGCCTCGCAACTCGTGAGGTGCTGATTGGCGGCTTGCCGGCGGGCGAGCGCGATCTCACCGGTATGGTGATCCGGCGCTAACAGGTACTCCGCCTCGCTGGAAGCATGCACCCGGTCCATGTACCGCCAAGCGTAGATGAGGCGCCTGGGCCCGACTGCACGCAGGGCGTCGGCACGGGCGTCCTCCGCCACCCTCACGGCCCATGCACGAGCCTTCTGCCAAAGAGCCAATTGCCTGACTCTCTCGGACGCGACATAGGCCTCCCAGGCAGCTTGTTCCACGGTGTGCTTCTCTTCCTCGGCCTTCTTCTCCGCCTCTATTTTGGCGTGCTCTGCTGGAGGCAAAGCCTCCCACAAGGCGACATCCATTTCTTTCCAAAGCTCCTCAAGGCTGGGGGCTCCGCATGCAGCGCGACGTTCTCCTCGTAGCGGGGAGCCAACGTGTCCTCCGACGCGCGTGTTGGCGAGATTGGGAACGCCGACGCGTCCACCTCGACGCGTCGCGGCGAGGAGCGGAACGCCGACGCGTCCTCCTCGACTAGTGGCGGCGAGGAACGGAACGGCGACGCGTCGCGTCGCGGCGAGGAGCGGAACGCCGACGCGTCCTCCTCGACTAGTGGCGGCGAGGAACGGAACAGCGACGCGTCGCGTAGCGGCGAGGAGCGGAACACCGACGCGTCCTCCTCGACTAGTGGCGGCGAGGAACGGAATGGCGACGCGTGACCGTCTGTGCGGTGCAGCGAGGGGCTCCTAGGGCTTGGGAGGGGCGATGCCATGGTGGTCGACATGAGAGGGAGGCGGAGAGATAGCGATGAACGTGAACGTGAGGGGAGGAGATAGCGATGTCGCCGGAGGCGCAGATTTATAGCTAGCAATGGCACACCTACATATGATATGGACTGAGTGCAAGATCGACTTATCTGCAGGTTCAGTTATGCCATCGACATGTGGGCCGAACACTGCTGGGCCCATATGTCGCTGACCCAATGCACCTGCAGTTAAGTAAACAGCTACGGGCATATTTGTTGGAGTAAATTACGGGGAGCGAAGGGGTGGAAATATTGCTGGTCACAACGGATTGGACGAGCGTGGGGGAGGAGAGTCATGCATGCAGATTTTTTCACACGGGTGGAGTGGTGGGACCACGGGAGGGAGAAGGAGAGTTTGGCAGCATATTGTTTCCACTCATGGAGAGGAAAAGATTTGGAGGCGAACGGGCTTCCTGCAGGTATGGGGAACGGTGCATAATAAGTCATCTTGCATGTCGGGCTAGGTATAGTCTCAAGTCATTAAAAACATACACGCCCCACACATGTTCATATTTCAAGGTGCACTAAATTATTGCATGCGATGATTAAGGCTGGCCATAATGGTGGTATCTTAGTTGGTATCATGCACATGGGAATAGTAGCAAACATGCTGATGTGGCAAAGGATTAAAGAAGAGAGGGGGGGTTAGAGTAACTAGTGTTCATGCATGCATTGGTAAACACATTTTTGTGTGAAGAACGACAGCACTAGTTGAGTACTTTTGCAGAATTCAAAAACTATTCCACCGCCTCTACTATCTTGCTAAGAGTAGGTGAAATTTTTGAATCGAGCCCTTTAAGAGCATGGTTAATAGTATAGCCAGTTGTTGGCTATAAGCCGGTGCCATGTCATCTACAGCCCATCTTATAGTCAATATGTACAATAGTAGATGAAAAAAGTGTACTACTTTTTTATTATGTGGCCCACATTTCATTCTCACAAAGTGCCTAGGAGCACGTGCAAGATCTGGCTCTTCACGAAGAGCCCGCTTACCTTCTCTCTCCTCTTCTCTTTCCTCCAACGAAGCAGAAATATACTAGTTTATTTCTTATAGCCTGCTGACTCAGCTCTATTGTACTTGCTCTAAACTAGAAGCGATGTAGTGGTACTCTAATAGCTAACCTTGTTGTGATGACAAGATAGGACATGGCACGCACCTGGACGGAGGAACTAGTCTGCATTGTGCATTTAAGTTTTGTCTAAAGTCAATGTACCTCTACTTTCACCAGACTTATAGAAAAATGTATCAACATTCACAATGTCAAATCAATATTTTTATAGTCATTATAAAACATAGTTCTTATACTCATTATAATCAGTATTGTAGAATTGATATTTTTAGTATAAATTTGGTCGTGGGATTTCATTGATGCATGTCAAAGCGTGGAGGAAGTGGAGCTTAGGGCTTGCATTGTCGGTCTCTACATAGGTATTTCTCTTCATAATCCTATAATTTTAGAGACTGATTGCGCTTTTGTGGTATCGTCTCTTGCATCGAGGGACTATGACAGGTCTGCTATGCGTGACCTGAAGATGAAAGTGTTGAGCATCTCAAAGTTGATCAACAATCTTCAATTGTCAAAGATTAGCCGTTCAGCCAATAAGGTGGCACACTTAATCGCTAAGTATAGCTTTGACAATAGATTAGATGGTATTCTTGTAAATAACGTACCGCCCTGTGTGGTGAATATTGTATCGAATGAGTGTACTGGTGTGGCTGGTTAATTAATATAAGGTGGTGTTAAAAAAGTATAAATTTGGTCAAACACTTTGCAAACGGTTGACGGGAGTAAAAAGGACCAGAGGGAGTATCATGCATGCGGAGTAGGCAAAAAAATTGCTCATTTATAGCCGGTCGAAGTCTCAAAGGGCCCGACCGCGCGAGGGAGGCGAAGGTCGTGGGAGGCGCGCGGTTGACGGAATTAAGTGAAGTTACATCCACGCACCGGCATGGCGTGTGAACAGGCAGAAGCTATACCGTCAGGCCTACGATATGGGTCTAGTAGACATGACATCTAGTGGGTCCCGCATAGTTCTCGAGAACTCTTTGGGGGCTTGCAGCAGTTTATCCACCGGGCAAGCCAGCAACCCCACGCCGTTCGCACGCCCTACTCGTCCCCGTCTTCTACTACCTTACAATAGTTCGCTCCCAGTCATCCCTTCCTTTCACATTAGTTCGCTCCCAGTTTTTGCGGGGTACAACAGTTCAACTTCTCCTAACCCTCCACCAAAATCCATGGCCTCCCAAATCTCCATGGTTGCTGCTGAATACCAGGTTAGAGCCATCACCGGCGGCAGTTCATCGTCATCTACACACGTGGATCCGCGACGGTGAAAGCATGGCTTGCTCGCTTCCTACGCATGTTCAACAGTTCAACGGATGAGTGGGTCGCTGGGCTAGATGTTGAGTACACCACAGTCCTGGGACGAGAGAAGGATCTAAAGGACGAAGAGAGGAAGAAGCCCTCCGTGATCCAGGTTTGCGTACATAACGTTTTCTTGGTCTACCACATATGCCATGCCGATGTTGAGTGCCAGGATTTTAAGAACTTCCTCAAGGACAAAAGAGTGAAATTCGTTACTGTAGGCTTTAAGAACGACATGGATGTCCTGCGTCGGATAGGTCTCGTTGTAGGCCAGCCCTTCGATCTCCAAAAGTTAAGCCTGGTGTCCTCCTCTCAACCTTCAATGCTGACCCTGGTAGCAGCCATGATTGATCCTTCGTATGCTAAACTGAAGAAACATCATCACGAATTTCATCATGCATGGGAGTCGAAGACATTAGATGAAGACCACATCCTGTACGCAGCAATGGATGCCCACCTTTGTTTAAATATCTACAAGGGTTGGATGAAGAAGCAGAGCCCAGTGTCCGGTTCAAGAAAAGAAGCGTTGGCGACGAGGAAGAGGAAGAGGGGCGAGGACGAAGTAGAGGACATGGACTCGGACTCCGAGTAGGTGGTAGTGCCATCGCTCATGCTGATTCTACTGCAGTGTCAAGCAGACTAGTTGCTTAGTTTATTTTCAAGGGTGTGTTGTGCTGAGGCCCCAGCAGAACTATGTTTAGTATGTTCTTTCTCGTTATTTTAACTCTTTAGTACGTACAATAGTACTAGTACCATGTCTTACTATAGTTCTTCTTGCAGTTGGTACTACTGCTCGTATCTTCGTGTTCCTACTGTACTTAATACGTTCGTACTAGTAGTATAATTTGGGTCAGCAGATTTGTGAAAGAAGTTCGATGGAGCGAAGGAAGAAGACGACAGAAGAGGTGGAAGAAGCCCTTCTAGCCATCCATGTTGCATCAAATGGCTCACATGAGTCGACTGACCCAAATTGCTCTATCAGATTGCAAGATCCACGTGGCATTCAAGGTCTCGAAGGTAGATTCCGCGTCCGCACCCGGTTTACGGGCTCGACGCACGCACGACCGACTTCCGCCGCAACAGCCACCATGCGCGCCTCCTCCGCGCGGGCGGAAACGACAATGACACACTAGTTCCTCCTCGCCGGCATGCTGGAGCACGCGCTCGTCCTCCTCTTCGTATGCTGCGTGCATAGACGCGGCTCCACCAGCTGCTCGCGTGCTTGGCAGTGCGGTGGCATCGCGAGGAGGGACTACAGACGACGTGAGCGGGCGAGCCTTCGGCTTCATGCCACAGGGATGGCGGCGACACGGCGGTGATGGGCGAGAAATTGTTGGCCAGAGCAGGCGGGCACCGGCATGCGCAACGGCGGTGGTGGCATATTGATGAGTGCACGTGTGGGAGCTTACTTTAGTTTTATATAAGGTTGGTCAAACTTAAAACAAAACCGTACTAGTACACATAAACATTAGACTTAGGCAGCGCTTTTATTAGTTAGTACCACAGCCACGATACGGAATCCTGTGCAAGCGCGTGAACCGTGGCCGTGCGGTCGATCGAACGGTGTGTCACCGTGTCGCGCTCGAAGGACATCCACCGAACCTTTTTGTGTGTGTGAAAACAATCCTCGAATATTACTCAACTTTTTTTCCTAGGAAAGTTCTTGACGCTGCAATATTTCCATATATTTGAATTTAGCTCCAGTTCGTGTTTATTTGGATTTGGACGTTTTAGGTGCGCCCTAGTTTTTTTTAATACTGATTTTGTGTGTGTGACTGAGAGAGAACGTGTGTATGTGTCCATATGTGTGTTGTGGTGGAAGGGCAATGTGGAGACGGTGTGCGTGTGATACCGACATAGAGAGGTGTGAATGTGCAAATGATCATGCATGAGTGAGACATAGACAGATATTCCGATACGTTGTGTATACATGAGAGAACGGTCTTCTAGTTTACTTGTGTGTGTGTGAGACAGAGAGAGAGAGAGAGAGAGAGGGAGGGAGGGAGGGAGAGAGATAGAGGAGCATCCGTAACACAACAACCATCTCCCTCGATTCGTCCGTCCCTCGCACGGTCGCATGCAACACATGCATCAACGCGCACATTTTGACAGCCTCACCCGGCCCCTGCCCACCTCAAGGCCCGCACAATCTCTTTATGAATATCCATTTCTCTCCTTAGGTTTGTTTTCTCTCAGTATCTCTCTCACACACACACACACACACAGACACATGCAGCACAACACACACACACACACACACACTCCCCCGAGCACACAATTCATCCCCATCCAAGGTTATACGGCGACCACTCTCGCTTGTGCTTCTTTGCACCCCAACATGCACAACACCTCAATTTTCAAAGAGGGCATCGAGCAGATCGAAGATGGCGATAACACCGCGCTAGAGAATGCGGGGTCATTTGGAAGCAGGGTGATGTGACGACGGCTGACTGACTCCTCCCCCCACCCTCTCTCTCTCTCTTGCACAAAATTACCAATCCCTCTCTCCCCCGCACAAAATTGTCAATCCCTCAACCCACGAGATCCTTCCCCTCTTGTCCATGTTTTTCCAGCTCTCTCATCAAACATGTTGTCTCTTCTCCTTCCACGTATACAGAATCTGGATGCACACGCATCTCACGTATATTACATGTCTCCATCTTTCTCACAGACCAAACTTCTTCCTCTCTCTTTCTCTCTCTATCTCTCTCGCTCTGTCTCGTTAGGTTTGTCTCCTACTCTCTCGTCCACATACATACAATCTTTCCCGCCCTATCTGCTCCATCTTCAAAAGCTCTCTCTGCACGTTTCATTCACACATTGGGATATGTCAAAATGTTGCTTCTATAATGGCCCTGTTTGGATTACGGGGTTAGAGCTAGTTTGGGTTAGTTGGGGGCTCAAATAACTATGAAATGCATTTAGATTCTCATTTGATTGGGATTATGTGAGTTTGAGCATGTTGTGAAGTACTATAGACCTTGTATACATCTTGGGATTCGACAATGATTGTAACTATTGAATTGTATAGACCATTACATTTGAAGTCAATAGCCTAATATATTTATTTCACAATTTCAACAAATGATTAGTTCACTACAAACTAAGAAAACAAATGTGTACTCCCTCCGTTTTTACTAAAGTCCGCGTATTAGCATTGGTCAAAGTCAAGTTTTGTGAACTCTCAGAAAGCTTATAACAAAAAAATATAAACATATACAATAACAAATAAATACCATTAGATTCATTATTGAATGTACTTTCACATCATACATATTTGTAATGGTAAATGTTTATATTTTTCTATAAACTTGGTCAAACTTTAGGAAGTTTGACTTCGGTCAATCCTAATATGCAGAGTTTACTACTACTACTCGCTAGTTGCTTAGCCGAAACACTCAACACGCCAAACGGGGAGTCCAGTGTCACAAAATTTTGAGGTCGGCGAGAAAATCTCCCGCGACCCTGATTCGAGCAGTGGGAAGTTACCATCATAGCCTTCGGAACAGGCCTACGGATGACGCTTGGTAGGGGCTGTTTTCGTAACTTCAGTTCACCCTACCCAGCCAACCCCACCCCGCACCCGAGTAGTACACCTGAATACTCCCCATTTTCTATGCCCACGCAAAATAGACTTCTCCACGGACCGCAGCCTTCGTGCTCCTCCCTTTA
This sequence comes from Aegilops longissima, assembly GCA_021605205.1. Classification (NCBI taxonomy): domain Eukaryota; kingdom Viridiplantae; phylum Streptophyta; class Magnoliopsida; order Poales; family Poaceae; genus Aegilops; species Aegilops longissima. The sequence goes on from CM038682.1 coordinate 399,786,503, forward strand.
CATCGGCGCACTCGCCCACCGCAGCGCATCTGCCTCATCGACGACCTCGTAAGCCGCACAGAGCCGGTCCATCGTCATCATCGTGACACGGAGCCTCTTCCCCGCATCGTCTTCCACGGTCTCGGATCTGCTTCCGGAAGCCGACGCTAAGCGCAGAAGTACCACCGTCGTGGACAATGAACCGACTCCGTTGCCGACCATGACTCACAGCCGCCGCGACCATCGTTCTCCTCCTCGATTGGTAATGTGTGTATTGAATCACTTAGCGGTACATGTGCAGTTCCAATTTTGTTCATACCTACCCTTCAAATTTCGGGTGCTATTGTTCCGTAAAAGTAATTGGTTATACCTCCATTGTCCAAGAGAATATCAGCTTGTAATTGTGCGTCGCTCTGTATCGCCTTGTGCTTGGGTAGGTTTTTCATCGCAACCAGATAGTGTGGCAAATGATGGAAAGGTTTTAGAACTAGCAAGATGCCCATGCGTTGCACGCATCAAGATGCATTTGTATGAGTAGTTTATCTTGTGGGAGAAAAGGATGAACGAGGGAAGGCCTTATTTGCAAATCGGAGAGGGGTATGGGTATCTTTTGCAAAATTCCATTTGTTTCCTTCCTATCATCCGATATAAATCGGACGGCCTATATTGCAAGAAAAAAGTATAGAGAAAAAAGTAGACAGTAAAGGAAGTAGAGATAAATTAAATATTAAATATAAAATAAATATCTCTACTCTTATAAAAACCGAGTTGGTGATGATGGTGTGCGCCATCTGAATATGGACCGTCGATCTATATCGGCGGATAGAAAGCAAAACTATGAAAATTTTGCTAAAGATACCCGCACCCTCTCCACATTTGCTGATAAGGACTTCCCTCGTTCATCTTCGTCTCCAACAAGATAAACAACTCGATAAATGCATCTTAATGTTCCATGCAGCGTATGGGCCTCTTGCTAATGTGATGAGAGAAGAGAGTAGAGATAGAGACGCGGGAAAGGATCGCCGCTGGAAAAAGCGGTCAGCGTGCGCTAGTTTTTGCCTGGCGTCCGCGCGCTTATAAAATCAACGCCCCCACCGCTCGTGCCTTGACCGCTCTCTCCCGCTAATTTCGCCTCGCCGCCGCTGCCATGCCACCGGCCGCCGACGGGAACTTGGGATACCACGGCGCGCGCGCGCCCGGCGGCTTCTTCGCCGAGATCCGGTTCAGCGGGATGCGCTCGCCTCGGCAATTTCAACACGCTTAACGAGGCCGCCCCAGCGTGACGCGCGGCGTGAGACTCCGGTGGCCTCATAGAACATTGAACTTCCCCAACGTGCCGACGCGGGAGCAGGCGCAGGAGCTCGCGCCTCTGCCGCGGCTTAGCACCAACGAAGATCGTCGCGACAATCGGAGGTGGGAGCACCATCTCGGCATCGCCGAGATGGACGAGGAAGCCATGGCGCTGTGGTGCCAAGACTTCCCGCAGGACATCATCAACGAGAGCGAGTTCTACGCGCAAAGGAGGGCGGAGAGGGATAAGAGGAGGGCGGAGCGAGCCGCCTATCGCGAGGATAAGCGTAGGCGAAAAGCGGACGCTTAATTCAACATGAGGCTAGGAGCAGCGTCATCCAGGAATCCGACGATGATCGGTATCTTCACGCCTACAGTCAGACGTCGGAGGAGGACATCACCGAGGAGGAGTCGGACGACGAGGAGTAGTTGAATTATCTTTTTTTATCTATCTATGCTGAGAACTATCCTCTACTCTATCTACTTCTCGATCTCAGCACTGTAAACGCTTTTTTAAAAGCAATCGCGTATGCGATTCTGTTGGAGATGCTCTAACATGGCGGATTTAGTGCTTTAATGTTGCCCACAAGATCTTGTGAGTATTACTAGTAGTATATTTTTCTTGCCATGTTGAGATTTTAAAACCACGAGTGCGAACATGCAGAGGAGCAATGAAGACCAAACACGGGATATTCGGGACATCTTCAAGGAGCGTGGCAAGTTAAAGAGGAGCTACACCGAACCTGTAAAACGAGCTTTGGTAAGTAACACCCTTTCAATTACTTTCGTGTAGCCTCGTGTTCTTGATGTGTATATGTTGTAGTTTCATTTCTCTTAAGCGTGGTGTTCTTCGATGTGTAATAAGAAGAGTCTTAATCGTCCTAATGCTTTCGTTTTTAGCTTGATGTAGGAAGTGGGTGTTCTCACCTTGTAGTCTGTTTTATATTTTTTTCCTTTTGAATTCACTTCTCCGAGTTACATTTATCCGGCTTCTACTAAATGGATCTAGGTTGCTCGAGTATTGATCTAAAAAAAAGTAACTTCATGTCGGGATGCAGTTCTGCGAGGAGGGAAGTATGGTCAACCTCGAGATCATGTTTCCAAAATGAGGCTGGATTACACACAAGGTTCCAGTTCCCTAATGATGTTGGATTAGACACAAGGTGCAAATTCCCCAGATGATGCTGGATTACACACAAGCCGGTGGAGTCGTCACTGTTTGTGTCCTCGTGGCATTAGTAAAGGCTGAAAGAAAGCGTGCAACAACCCTTGAGAATGTAGCTGAGTTCTGAAGAAGCTAAAAGAGCAATCGATGCTCTCTTCACCCAAGCCAAAGAAGAGATGGAAGAAGCCGAAATAAGCTAGCAGAGGCAGAGAGCAGGTTAGGCGTCTCCTGCTATCTAAAACTGTTGTCAATACAAAATTTCCTTCATAATAGCTAGGTTCAAATGTTTATCCAACGGCATGCTGTTGTGATGTCCGTGCATCTACTGATGTGGCACAAAATGTTTTTGGGGCATGTAATAACAGCAATTACTTTCCAAACAATAATGATTGAAGCATTGGACATGGTATAGTTCACGCACAAGCCCAACATTCCAAGTTCAACTTCCACATCAAACTCATGTTCACAGATATCTGCACATTTCATACATAATGTCCACAACCATGATTCATTTCAAAGCCAAAAAAAATGTGAGGAGAGTTATAAATAAAGAAAAACCTCTACTAGTTCCTGCTACCAGTGCGAGCACAACAAGTCAAGACCATGCGTTAATTATATTTTAGTCATTTTTTGTGTTCTAAAATGTCTGCCGGCTCGCGGAAGGACGTGACATGTTGTCGGCACACGTGCGGATTCAATGAAGGCAGGCGGGGCAGTCTTAAGCAGGTTGCACGCGGCGAGGAGGTGTGCTCAGCCGGGCCTGCAGCGAGTGCGGCCCTCTTGGCGGGCGCGCCGGTTCAATGCCTGCGCTATGAGAGGTCGTGTCCGTGTCAGAGCAATCACTCCCTCCAGTCCTTTTTTGTTTGGGTATAACAAAATCTCGTTTTCCATTCACATTTTACAAGTAAAATTCGTGGACAAACTTTGACCCAAAGTATGATGGGGACTAGTAAACCAGAATGGAGGTAGTTGTTTTTTTAATCAAAGAAGGGTTTCCCCTTCCGATTTTCATTACTGAAAACCAGCATCTAAATCTAAACCATAGTATTTGCCCTAGAACTACCAGGTTCAACATCTCGCAACATAAACCCATAAAACCTCCATCACAAAAAAAATATACAACCATACACCAAGGAGGTACGTAGTACTATGAATTCCATTTTCGCTCCATACCAATCGTTCTGAAAACTACTTACTACTTATAACGCGCCATTGAAAATCGGAACTCTTAACCCCGCTAGAAAAACAATATTTTAAACATGGCTACTCGATCTGTGGCAACTGGCGAGCCACCGCTCTCCAAGTCGTTCACCTGTGGTCCCGACCATCAACTCCTACGGATCAAATTATCACGCGAGCTAACTATTCCTACAAAGGTGCTCCACCACGTACCCGGTACCCGCGAATGCAGCAATCGTGCAGCTAGGGTTTTAGGGTTTATCTGTTAACATTGCCTTTACGTAACACTCATGTGTGCGAGACAGCGAGAGGTCGAATGCGTGCGTGCGCCTCTTCTCTTCGTATATGTACTCCACCGTTTGTCTGGTGTCCAAAAAATGTGCCAATGCGTTGCCACACGATCAAAGTAGATTATTACATATTCACCGATTTGATAGAAAAAAAGTCTAGTTTTGAAATACGTATATCACTAAAAATATGTTATGTTTCACTCAAAATATATTCCTTTGGCGTTTTTGATGAGATAAGGGAGGAATGTTGTTGGTTTCAAGATTAGAAGTGGTATATGTCTAATTTCTACTCTTACTAGCAAGATGCCGTGCTGTACGGAACATCAAGATCTTGTGGGAGAAAAGGATGAGCGAGGGAAGGCCTTATCTGCAAATGTGGTGAAGAGTGCGGGTAATTGCCATATTTTCCTTCCTATCCGTCAGATATAAATCGGACGACCTACATTGTAGGATGGCAGGCCCACCATCATCACCAACTCTAATTTTTATCCCTACTCTTATAAAAAGCATTGTCGGTGATGATCGTGCCCGCCATCCTGCAATATAGGCCGCCGATCTATATATGACGGATAGGAAGGAAACTATAAATTTTGCAAAAGATACCCACACCCCTCTCCACATTTGCAAATAAGGCCTTCCCTCGTTCATCCTTTTCCCCCACAAGATAAACTACTCATACAAATGCATCTTGATGTTCCGTACAACGCATGGGCATCTTGCTAGTTGTTGCAAAAAGCCCATGTGTGTGTGAGAGAGGGAGAGTGGAGGAGGACGGAGTGCATGTGTGACAAAGACACAAGGAGTGTGTGTGCGATAGGTATCAGCTTAAAATGAGGCGATAGTGCGTGTGTGCATGATCGAGAGGGCGTGTCTCGAGAAGGGAAGAAAAATCTACATAGATACAAGGAGCAGGAGAGAGACATGTATGCGATGGTGGAAGCACGTGTGTGGGTGTATAAACCTATCTAGAGGCTAGCTAGTCGATAAATGTTTGTGAGAGAAGTACGAGTCGAGGTCTGAAGCGAGAGTTTGTGTGTGTGAGAGAGAGGCGGTAGTCGGGAAGGGGAGTGGAAGCAGGAGTTGTGTGTGTGTGTGTGTGTGAGAGAGAGAGAGACGGTAGTCGGGGTTGTGTGATCGGTAAACAAATGAATAATGTCGATGCAGGATGGAGCTAAAAGGAGACCGCAAGAAATGTTGTGTCTCTGAGGAGAGAGAGAGAGAGTAATTTTAGTGGTATGAGTCATATGTAGAGACATATAGGTGTGTGAGAGAATCCCATAGAGAGAAAGACAAAGTGAAATACGAGTGGAGACTGTGTGTGGCGGTGAAAAGAAAGCCTAGGTACCGAGTACCAGAGAACGATGAGAGGCGTGAGAGATAATGAAAACCGTGTAATGTATAATGATAGGGAGAGTGTGACACTTCTCAAGGGAGGCGTCGAGAGACCATGTTTGCGAGGATAGGGGAAACATGAAGTGAGCGTCTTGGTGAGCTGGAGAAAAGAGAGTGATAGCTACCTGAAGGAGCATGCATGCGAGAGAGATGGGCGTGAAAGGAGTGAACAAAAAAGGGATTCAAATATTTGAATTCGAGATGATGATACATGTAATCCATACTCGAACCAAAATTGATCTATCAAACATGCATACTCATATGAATTCAAGCACATATATGTTGTATTTTTTAGTAGAACATAATTTGGTTAATATTTGGTGTATGCGAGATTACCGTCCTATCCCCAACCGACTAATGTTGATGTGATGTAGTAGAAATTTGAAATGGGGGCTAAGTTTGTAAATTTCCTCGCATTTGAGACAAGCGCGCCCTGAATACATTGTTCTCCCCTTCCTCTCTACCTCCCTTTTCCCCGTTCGTACTCCGTGGGCGCCAAAACACCCTCTCCACCCCACCCTCCTCTGTCTGCCGCCGTCCGCCACCCCATCCACCGCCGTCCTCCTCCATGATGTCAGAGCTGATACCCGGCGCCGCCGTCCATTATAAGAGATGGACCTCTCTCATCCACGCCTTCGGACCGGGATCCTTGCATCTCGTCCTCTTGCTTCATCCCCTCCGTCGTCCACCTTGTCGGCGCCGCTCCTACGACCGTCTCGTCCACCGCGCCCCGCCGCCACCGTCTACCCTCCTAGATCTGCTTCCACGCCGTCGATAGCCATCACTACCGCAGCACCGTCAAATTCTCAGCAGATGCGTACACGGCGCCGCACCAGAGGCGGTACTCTTTCGTATCTACTCAACTTATTTATCGCAGCAACAAAATAGATCACCACTGCTTTAATCTGATTTCTTGTCTTGGTTGCGAAGTTGCCTTTGTCCGGTTTGCACCTTCAGGTCCTCCATGGCACGCTCAACACTATACTCCCAATGCTTATGGTTTTCCCCTTTTATATTCCACACTAGTTAAATCACAGTAGACTAAATTTCAAAATTGGGTCAGTCGATTTTTCAGAGCTCGCCGGAGTTCACCGGTGCGATCGAAGGGGCTCGGGTGGTTGTGGGGCCTCGCCGAACGAATAAAACTCGACGTGGGTGGGGGTTGGGGCGCGGGTGGGGGTGGGGGTGGCGGAGGAACACAGGAGGTGGGGGCCGGTGGTCCAGCCGGTGGCCCGTGCGGTGTTCTGTATGGGAAGAATCAGAGACGAGGAAGAAGAAGGGTTAGGAGACGTAGGATCTTCATCCAACCGCCTGAAATGGTCGAGAGACAGCTGGGAGTTGCATTCTTAATGCGCTCTGGTTCATCATGTGTGGGCACTGCGCAACCAACATTTTATTATCCAAAATCTGCTTGCTCTTCTTTGCCATGTTCCTCTTCCGTTCTTCTTTAATATGTACTCTCTCTGTTCCTAAATACAAGTCTTTGTATAGATTCCACCATGGACTACATATGGAGCAAAATGAGTGAATCTACACTCTAAAATGTATCTAGATACATCTGTATGTGATCCATAGTGGAAATCTCTACCAAGACTTATATTTTGGAACAGAGGGAGTATGCTAGTAGTACAGTATGTTCCTTGTACTGAGGATGAGCAGGGACATTTGCAGTGTTGAGGTCTATACGGTCGGTTGTGATGGACACTTTGAGCCTCTTTGATTCGTAGGATCTTGTAAACGTAGGTATAGGATTTGTAGTGGCCTGCCCACTTAAATCCTATAAGAATAGCAAGGAAATGTGGGGGAGTTGTGTCGCCTTTGAGAGTTACACTGATATTAACAGTACCGCACCTTCACTTGAAGAGAGCTGGTATCTGAATCCTTTCTAGCCATACCGGCAATACTAGCACATATATTCCAGCAAGTTCCACTTTGCAGATTTTACTCTGATGCTTAAGGTTTTCCCGTTATATCTACACTATGATCTGTGTAGCTGCTTTGTGTCACACTAGCAGCAGTCCACTCTTGAAGCTAAACACTGCAATGACTTACAAAATTGGCACCAAGGCATTGAGTGCCATTCTGGATGCAATGAAACTCATACGATACCCACCTGTTGATTCTTGTTCATAATATGATCCTAATGACTATTCTAACCTCGAGGAGTCAAAGGCAGATGGCCTGTCCTGTTCACCCATCAAGGTGCCTATTCTAATTTGGCAATGTTTTATTGATTGCGGGTATCTTGCATTTCTTCTACTTTGTTGCACCGCCATCTGCTTACTTTACTCATCATATATGTCGAGATGCCATGCCCATCCATTATCAATACATATTCCATCCGTCATCATACCATGTTTTTCCACTCAAATGTTGTTCTTGTGCATCGACATCAAAAGGAAGAGGGTGATTGCGAACCTAAAGGAGCACCAAAGCAAAGTCCTTGAAAAGCGTGGTGGTGCCGAGAAATCGAGAAAGACCCCACTTATATTGGCTGTACAACCAGTGACACAAAATGTCGGACCGACTCAAGCAGATGTACCCATACTTCTTGGCCACACCACTAGCCCCACCACAGGACTGCACTCCAGCAAAAGGTATACCGATTTCATTTGCCATAGCACCGGTTGTACTACGAAAAATCCCACTCAAAGAAAAAGTACATCAAGTCCACCGGCGAAGACCTATCCCAAGCTGCAGAGACGGCCAATTCCTGCAGATTGGAACCCCATTCCATTTATTCCAGTTTAAAAGACAATGCTTTCAATGTTGTTAGGGACTACGTGCATATATTCCCATCATGGGAAGATTATAGTGAAGACAAACACCATTTTCACATCTTCCTGTCCAACTTACGTGTAAGTGCTATTATTCATGGTTATTATTTTCTTGTTTTCTGCTGATTGAACACATCAATGATTTACATTACATTGTTGTAACTAGGCGAGGGTCAATCTGGATAGTCATGACGAGCAAAGCTTGCTTGTGCTTTTCAAGGAAGCATTGCAGCGGTATCGGTGTTACCTGAGGAAATCACACTTTGATGGCAAGTCTATAAACGAATTTCCGGTGAAGTCTCCTGTGCTAAATTTAGAAGACATTGAATGGAAAAACCTTGTTATTTACCGGTCTCGTTCCCAGGATGAGGTACTGTCTATGAAATCACATGACAATTTGAACTTCTACTTTTCCGCATGTGCCTTACAGATCTTTTTTGCAGGAAATCTGCTCGAAGAAGAATTCGGTTTGAAAAGAACAACAGGATATCGCAAATATGCTGCCCTTGCTTTGCTCTTGTTAGTACTGTTGTCTGTATCACTCTACTTGCATACATACCAGTTCATTATGTGACAGCAGTATGCATGATAGCTTGCTTATCAATTGTTCTATCCAAATTATCGATCTGTATGAATGGTTACATTAGTGTAGAATATATCCAATGCCAATGTTTTTTAGCTCTGCATTGTTCTTGTAAGTACATGCTGTCCTTTATCGATGTACTTATAATGACAGTAGTTGTTCATGTACCATCACTCTGCAGCTTATTTTCCTTTGCCCTCCATTTTCTAAACATCGATCTATATTTACTCTTACCATAAGGTTGGTCTTGAAGAAGTTTAGTTGTGCATTGCTCTTGGCTGTACCTTTTGCTGTATCGCTGCACTTACATTTATAGCTACTTGGTTATGTAGCATCACTCTTCATCTTATCTTAAATATTCTCCATTTTTCGTATATTATCACATCTATATTTACTCTTAACAAAATGTAGAATAAAGGCAATGCTTTTGAAGAAGATTCTATGGTAAACTTCTTGAATTGCCCCCCATCGGCATGGACAAGGCCTTTATAGAGCCTGTCTTCACCAATAATTTAAGTTTGTCCATCTCAATCCTTCAAACTTTGTTGTATATATTTGGTTAGGCATGACTACAACAAATTGTTTATTTTGGTGTTTGCATCAAATTGCTTATTTAAAGTTTATTATGTAGTTCATAAACAAAAGTTTGTCCTTTCTCAATTTAAGTTTTCAGTTGTACAACCAAGTTCCTTCTTCATACCATGTAAATTAAACTATCTGAGCAAGTGATCTTCTTTTGCTTTGCATGTATGCTTCATTCTTCATCCGTAATCCGGTGGTGTGGTTAACCTACCCACTACAAAGACAATGTCATATTCTGCAATGTCTTAACTATGAACAATGTCATATCATTCTACTATTATTTAAACCGTCTCTTTATTTGCCAATCTGAAATGGTATAAATTGACAAAGACACTAACCATTGATACTTATGAGTTCTTGATTTGTAATCCAGTGTTGTCGTGAAGCTGCCAACTCCTTCACAATGTCATTTCCTGCCATGTCTTGACCTAAACAATACCATATTGTGTTAATGCAATTTTAAACTGTGTCACTTTACTCGTCAGTAAGAAATGTGATGAATTGTTAGCACTGATACTTTTACGTACAAAACCTATCATCCATCTCGCTTGTTTATCTTTGAGTGAGGAAGATATAAGTGTTGAACAAGCTTGATCTCATCATCTTGCTCAGCTGCTTATGCTGCAGCTCCCAATAGGCTAACCTTTCTTGAACTCTATTGAAGTGTTGTCGGTTTTGTATATTATTTTGTCGGCGTGTTTATTTGCACTGGTGGCGATCTTTGATGCCTAGTGTATGTAATCTGCTGTCTGCTTGTGCTTTATTATCATAGTGGCGAACTTTGATGCCCAGTGGATGTAATATGCCGTAATTCTTTATTTTATAGTCTAGGTGTTTTCTTATTCACGATGCTGCAGTAATTTTAATGTATATATATCCTGTCTTTGCAGTAAACCGGCCAAACCGTAAAATTACGGTACATAATCAGTTGTCATGCAATCACGATGTAGGTTGGGCACAAACGTGTCGAACAGCTCACGGCCCGCAGCAGCCGAAATGAACCCCGCCCATGATTGTGCGAATCAAATCACGGGCTTTTAACAGCCAAAATTGTCTCGATCCTTGTTTGGCCCAATCGGATATCTCGCACGAGCGGGCGGATGTAAATCGGGCGTAGTTAGGCCCAACTATATGACGGGCTTTTAACAGCCGAAATTAATATAGGGTCGAAATGTTAAACGGGCCCTTAACAGGCCAAAACTAATATCAGGCCGAATTACTAAGTGGGCCTTTAGCAAGTGGGCCCAAAAGCATAGTGTCCAGTTGCTGGGCCAAATTTGATATGGGCCATAATTGAGCCCAAAGCACCTTAAAAGGCCGGACCTGATCTGGGCCGTAATTTGGCCCAGAACGTCGTAGGCTTATAATGGGTCGGATCTCATATGGGCCACTTTTAGGCCCGGAATGTGGCAGGCCATTAATGGACCGGATCAGATATGGGCCGACATTTGGCCCAAAACATGGCAGCCAGTTAATGGGCCGCCTACTAGGGTCCTCAAAATCTTGTGGGCCCTACAATGGGCCGACCCATTAATGTCGGCGAAATCTCATGGGCCTTTAAGTGGGCGGCCCATTATGATCCATAAGAATCTTGTGGGCCTCTACAGGCCGCCCATTATGGCACACAAAAATCTTATGGGCCTTTAGCTGGGCCGGCCCATTATGGCCCGCAAAATCTTGTGGGCCTTTACCTGGGCCGGCCCATTATGGCCCACAAAATCTCGTGGGCCTTTAGCTGGGCCTACCCATTATGGTCCGCAAAATCTTGAGGGCCTTTAGGTTTGCGGCCCATTATGGTCCGCAAAACATGTGGGCCTTTAATTAGGCCGGCCCAATTAAACTTGTTGGGCCGTGCCACGTGTTGACGTATCATAGGCGCCTTCTATCCAATGAGTGGATGACATCTGTCCTAGCGGTGAGCCGACACGTGTTTCCTCCAGCCAATGATGATTTTACACATGGAAAATCACCATTGGTCAGGGCTGTTAACGGGTTATCGGATCCAAAACCCGACCCGATAGCTTAACGGCCTTCCGTTACGGTGGATGCCACGTGTCGGTCACCCTTGACAAAAGCACTTCTGTGACGCGCGATTTATCGTCATGGAAGTGGACACTTCCGTGATGATAATTTTCGTAATGTCATGGAACACTTCTACGACAAAGACGGTATGACTATCTTGATTCTGTCATAAATTTGTCATGGATGTACATGCATGACAAAAAACGTGACCTACTGTGACAAACACGTATCATCACGGAAGTGTATTTTTTTGTAGTGTTGGCGTGCATCTCTACCCAAAATTGGGAATCCGCTGCTAGTGCAGTCGGTCTTGTGTGTGATCCCTATCTACGCGATGATGGCACTAGACATCCCGCCAAAGATTCTTATGGCAATGACAAAACTCTGTAGAAGATTCTTGTGGTGTGGAATAGACAAGGCCAATGGCAAAAACTGAGCGGTGTCATGGGACACCGTATGCACACTGAAGTGGGAGGATGACTAGGACTACCGAACCTCGGGTGGCTAAATTGTGGTATGCAGGCAAGATGGTCATGGTTGCAATGTACAGACCCCTCGCGGCCTTGGAGTGAATTCCAAATCAAGGTGCCCAAGGAATCCATGGAAATGTTCAGGGCGGCTGCCAGCACCACTATTGGAAACGGATGCACAACCTTGTTCTAGGAAGACCGTTGGCTTTAGGGATACCGACTGCAAGATCTAGCACATGGGATATACAGGGGCGTGCCAAACATAATAAGAAAGACGAAAATTGTACAAGACGCGCTAACACATGGTTCCTGGGTGTGTGACTTTGGCCTCGAGCTAACGGAGGAGCAGCTGCTCGAGTTCTTCGATATGTGGGACCGCACGACCAATGTTCAGCTAGATGATGAGATCCTAGACACAGTATCATGGGCGTGGGAGAAGGACGGATGTTTCTCAACAAGATATGCATATGCCGCCAAGTTCTACGGATAGGAAGTATCCCCTGCTACAAACTGTCGGATTCGGGGCTCCTCTGACCATGGATAGATTCAAACTCTGGGGTGCGTGCGAAGAACTCAACCTCCCCAGTCTGCCAACTCGTTGATCTCATGGCCTAGCTCGATGAACGAGAAGGAAATGGAACAAGGCAATTTACCTAGTTTTGGGCCACCTTGCGGTGTAATACCCTACTCCTTCTTTGTGGTGGATTAGCCTCGAGGTGGGCTGAGGAAGAACTAGTACAGGGGGAGAACAACCTCAGGAGGTGCGTTCTTGTGTTTGTATGAGCTGCCGAGGGTGTGGGTGAATGAATGATTCGTCCCCTTCCACGGTGGTGGCTAGCCTCTATTTATAGTGGCCTTGGTCCTCACCCCAAAATGAAGGTGGGAAGGGATCCCACAATGGCCAAATTCAAAGGGAGACAACTAGTAAATCTTATCCTGGCGAAAGGTGGTCTGTGCCTGCAAAGCTTCTGGTCGTGACGCCATGGTGGGCTCGACGATGACCTCCGTCCTGCCGTCCTGGCGGTCTTGGTCTTGTAGCACGGAGGAAGCCACTGCTTCTGGAGGTCGCTGCTTCTTGAGGTCTTGGTGTTGTCTGCCTCGCAAGGCTTGGCCCCTCGTGAGGGTCTTGCGTTGTTGGTGCTGAAGATGGGCCGTACCAGGCCGTCGATGGAGCCACGCCACGGGCCGCAGAAAGGCAAGTCCGGGTACCCCGGTTCCTAGAACACCGACAGTAGCCCCCGGGCCCAACGCACGCTCGGACTTGGCTTCGAGGCGAAGCCAAAGGGCAAGGGTGGAGCGCCGCGGGCCCCAACTGCCTGTGGCCTCGATTGACGCATGGCGCTTGATGGGACGTGGGCGCCTCTGCTTCCCCATGCTGCCTCGGCAATTGTCTCGAGCTGACAAAAAGGCTGGCGCCGGCCGCTGGGCCTTCATTGCCTTCCCTTTGCCTTGCTCCAGTTCCCCTTCTCTCCTTGCTCAGGGCGCCTCCAGATCTGCCAACCTCTCCGCAGACATGGCGACCGAGAAAGCGAAGTCAGTAGCTCCTGCGGCATGCTCGGCCTCCTCGCTTGAGCCGGCCCTGAGTGCATTCACCATCACTGAGGAGAAGCATCTTGCTGTTGTGCTCACGCTGACGGTGAGCGACGCTAATGAGGGACGGGAGACGGCGCTCCGGGTTGGCTCCGCCAATCCGGAAACCTTGGGGGAAACCTTCTACCCCTTCTTTCTTCACATCGTCTTTGCTAGGCTTGCCCCCCCCCTTCTCCAATTTCTTCTTCGCCATCCTCAACCATTACCAGATCCACGTCCTTCATCTTCATCCCAAATCCATCCTCCTCTTGTTGATCTTTGCCTTCTACTCCGAGGCGTTTGTGGGGGTGGCGCCCTCTGTTGCGCTGTTCCGCCACTTCTTCTACCTCCGGATGGGCAGCATCCAGTGCTCCGGGTTTGTCTACTTCATCTCATCTCATGGCAACAACGCGATCTCGAGGGCCGAGAAGAAGGTGGAGGACTTCCGACATAAGTGGATCTACATGGGCGCCAAGTGCTCTCACGCTCCGCTGGAGCTGCCGACCGCGTTGCCGACGAAGCTGGACCGGTGGGCTCATGAGAAGCTCACCGACCCCCGGGCGGAGCTGCTACTGGAGAAGATGACGGCTGACCTGAAGGCGGAGAAGCTGACAGGGGCCATGCTCATCAGGGAGTTCCTCACGCAGCGCGTGGCCCCACTCCAGGCGCACTCGCTCCCTCTGTGGAGCCTTAATGGCACAGAAGACAAGCTCCGGCTGCGCCCGGATGACCTATCTGACGAGGAGCTGAGCATGGCTGTGCACACCATGCTCGAGACAGGCGGCCTCCCAGAATCCTATCTTCTGCTGTACCACCGCGATGACAGAGAGAAGGTAGCCACCGTGATGCGGAGCATCCTTCCATCATCCCCGTGGACTCTACACCGACACATCAAGCCCCATGTGGAACTTTGACAAGAGCTAGAGCACGTGCTTTGGAAACCGAGGTGAACTCCTTCCTACTTGACTTGCATTTGGATACGGACGGAACATTGTTGCTACCTCACCAAAATATGCTATGCCTCATTAGGTACGAAGAGGAACACCACAAAGAGGCTCAGGAGCATCCCCAAGGAGAAGAAGGACCACCCCAAGGCCACTAGACCAAGACGGAGGGCAACAGCAGCAACCCAGGAAGTCCCAGACGACCCCGTGCGCACGGGCCCCCAAGACCCCGTGTCCACGGGTTACTCAGGGAGTTGGCGCAGAGCACCCCGTGCGCACGGGCCTGTACCGTGCGCACGGGACCCCCATGCGCACGGGCCCATCAGGATGGACGGCTGTGGGCTGCTGTTTGGGCCTCCTCTTCATCCATTTCGTCCCCATGACTATATATTCCGTACCTAGACCATATGTTAGGGTTAGCAAAGTAGCTGATACACATTTGTGAGCTTTGCTCCATGGATCCACTCCACTAGGAGATCAAGACCTCCTCTTGGAGTGACCAAACATCAAGACCTCCTCCTTGGGGAAGGATCCCAATCATAGGATCATCAAGCCCTCATCTCCTTCATAGGATTTGGGATGAACTCTACCATGTATCTTATTTCCCTTTGATTGTTCATGTACCTTGTGGATCTTGTGTGTTTGTTGGTCTAGTGGATGTGTGATTTGACTTGTTCTTGAGTGTTCCTCTTGTTTTCCCTCTTGTGTTCATCTTGTTCTTGGGGATTCCCCCTCCAATTCGTGAAAGATCTCCCCATAGGTTTCCACCCTACATCATCTTGGTATCATGAGCCATGGTTGATCACGAAATTGGAGCCCCCTCTTTGTTTTCTACCGTTGTTTTGTTGATTTTGTCCTAAATTCGAAAATTCCCCACCAAAAATAGCCCCAAATTTTTTTTGTGATTTGTTGTTTTTGATGATGTTTTGTTGGATTTGATCCATGGATTGGGTGTTTAGCAAGTAGATCCACCCCTCTACCACCTTCCCCAACCTTCCATCCTTAGATTTTGACCTCAGATGCGAGATTTGCCACGGATCAGGTGCAGTTCGTCTGGCTCAGAGCACCTGCAAGACGGGCCATCGGGACCCGTGCACACGGGCAGGGCCAGACTCTGCAAGACGGCCCTTCCAAAGGCGGTTCCGCCGCTGTCCCTTCGTCCTCCCACCCTCCCATACCACCCCCTTTCCTCCCAACCATACCCCAGCAACGAGATCCATCCATTTGGAGCCTAGATCGGGAAGAAATCCATCAATCCCACGTGTCCCAGGTGACCCTGTGCCCTCGGTGTGTGTGTCAGTGCACACGGGACCCCGTGCCCACGGGCTCCTACCCCGGCGCACGACCCCCCTGTGTCGCAGACAAGCGCTCACTATTTCGCCATAACTTCCACCTCCAGAGTTCGATTTTCGCGTTCTTTAGCTCGTTGAGTAGCTATTGACATCCACCATCCACCTAGATAGGTTCCAACACCATTTGACTCCATCAAAATTTCGGCATTTTTGCAAGTTTGCCTAGGCCCTCCACCACATTATCCGCAAAACCACCTTAGCCTTCCGCAACCTAACCCATCTTGATCCTCTTGGCATTAGTGGTTGTTTGTGTTGTGAGTTGTGTATCCTAAGGTGTTTCGGCTACTTAGGGACCGTGTTACCAACTCCAACACCGTTTATAGCCCATCATACCCTTCCACATTAACCCATTTTGACCGGGTTTCCACCAATACTTCCGCAACCATAACCTCCACATCTGCATTGCCTAGTGCAACACCACCACTTTCCGCTACAACCATTTGACATTTGTCATTTGAGATTTTGAGTTCGTGGTTTTTCCGTTTCCTAAGGTGTTTCGGCTACTTAGGGACGAGTCTCCATCATCTTGGTATCTACATCAAGAACACCGCCACTCATCATCGCAAAGGACGGTAACCTCGACGACACCATTGTATATTACCCTTGCAATTGCATTGATAACCCCTAGCCCATTTTGCGTTACTTGCCTATCGAGACTAGCCATTTGAGTATTGCCAGCAACGTTACTTGTGCACATTAGTGATCCATACCTTCCATTACATACATACCATATCATCTTGATATCATATCATCTCTTGTGTGACAAGATTGTTCCCGCATATACACAATTGCTATCTTGGTTTGTGCATTGTGCAAATTGGCCATACAAAAAAAGCTTTTAAGCAAAAGAAAAGAGAGCAAAGAAGCTTGTAAGCAAGTGCCATAGCATCATACCACATTGCATATAAGATTGTCATATCCAATCATCTCGGATTATCTTGAGAAACACCGGGAACCATACATACATAGCATACTTGGGATAGAAAGTTTATCCATTTTGCATCTTATAGGTTCTGCACAAGTGTCGTATCCGCCTATTGAGCAATCGTGCTAGCGTCTCTCTTGAGTTGTGCGACACGAGCGTTTTGGAGGATTCCACATTTTGAGCTCACTCCTTGTTTGCACGACCCCATTTATCTATCCGTGTGTGTGTTTCCGTGTGCCTCTTTGCTATTGGTCTACTTGTTTCACTTGCGAATTTGTGAATCTTTTCCAACATTATTGACTCTTGCTAACATTTTTGCATCAAATTTTTGTGCCACTATCCTCACCAAGCTACTCCATAAGCTTTACTTGATAGGTGTGAGTGAACAAGTCCGGTACCAATTCCACTATTCTTTCATCTCACATTGAGTGAAACGAGATACATCCTCAACTTTGGGAAAAGGTAACTTGGTATTGTTTATCTCATTTCCTACTCACCTCTACTCGAGTCTTGTGATGGATAGCCAAGGCATTTCACCTTCGGTCTACAACCACGACGACAAGTTCGATGCTATGAAGAACTTCATCGACGCCAAGATGGACAAGCGCATGGAGGAGCTCAAGGCCCTCATCAAGAACCGCAAGCGGTCTTCCTCATCTTCGAGAAGACGCTCAAGTGCAAATACTCCCGAGCTACCATCTCCGAAAAGTACACACAAGCATCGACATCGACAAGACCATGAAGAGCACACTTCTGAACGAGAGTTGGCTTCTCTGCCACCCCCGTGCCCACGGGCCTTCGACCCCCGTGCACACGGGACCCCGTGAACACGGCCTCCAGCACCCCCATGCGCACGGGCTATACAGAGCCGCGACATCAACCTCAAGGCTTCAGCTTCTTCAACACCGATGGCATCTTCGCCAAGTGACATGAAGGCATCTTCGCCTATGGACATACGACATCTTCACCCACAAGCACCCCAAGACTACGCTCAAGAGAAGCTCCCCAAGCTCAAGTCCGCGACTTCCACGAGCTACTACGACCTCGACACCGACCACAAGATTCCTTTCTATGGGACTCAAGAACCCGAGGAGTACCTCGAGTGGGAGCGTTTGATGGACGACTACCTCATGCTACATCAAGTTCGTCCCGAAGATCATGTGAAGTGCGCCACAAGAAACTTCCTCGACTACGCCTCGAAATGGTGGCTTCACACACCTTCGGAGAACTACGAGATGAGTTGGCCCAAGACGAAGAGAGCTTTGCGGCTCGAGATTGTGCCTCCAACCTACACGGAACAACTTCGACGCCAATTGGAGAACACCATCCAAGGATCCAAGTCCATCGACGCATACTTCAAGGAGATGACGATTGCCTTGCGACGAGCCGGTGTGGACGACCCCATTTCGATGGAGTTCCACTTCATGATGGGATTGAACAATGACATCTCCAAGACTATCTTCGTCGAGAACTACAAGTCCATCAACGACTACTACATTGGTGCTCTCAAGGCGGAACAAGAACTCATGAAGGCCAAGGCTTCTCCACCCCAAGCAAACTTCGTGAAGACCAAGCTCTACGACAAGCATGAGGCTAGTACCACCATGATGTCCAAGCCCGACGAGCTCCAAGACGATGCTTCCAAGTTCGACTTCACCGCCATCCCTCTTTGTGGCATTGATGATGCCGAGTCCTCCACGACTCTTTTTCAAGATGGTGCGGCGACGAGTTCGACTACGGAGACCTTCAAGAACCAAGCTTTGGAGGCGAGCGACAAGGTGGCGAGCAAGGATGATGCTTCCATCTTAGGAGGAGAGAGTGATGTTGTGCCATCTTCGGCCTTCATCCACGACGGGAGTGATGTTGAGCCATCTTCGGCCTTCATCCACGACGAGAGTGATGATGTGCCATCTTCGGCCTTTATCCACGGCAACGACTATGAGACGGTTGAGCATGGGATTCTCCCTTCGACCACGGCGACGTATGATGACTTGAGTGACTTTTGCCACCATATTGAGAGTGAGAGTGACTTCACCACTAGCCCCATACATGATGAGCTGCCCCAATTCCCATGTGAGGAGAGCCACCACCACCACCACTTGAGTGATTTGAGTGACTCCACCATATGCGACATTGAGTGCACTTACCTTGAGGGAATGAGTGAACCACCACATAGAGAGAGTGAGGTAGTTGATGAGGCATATGAGGCCATTATGCTTTCTAACAACTTAACCTCTACCTCTATTGTGTGTTCTCATTTGGTGCTAGGTCCCATATATGATGACGCGTCGATTCGTGACGACTACATCCTCCCTTTGGACAAGACGATGGCCATGGTGGAATATGATGCACCCCCCACATGGTTCCATCAAGATGAAGACGGCCACCATTTGGTATTTCCCACCTCACCTACACCACTTGAGCGGAATGAACAAGGTAACAAAGGTGAAGGTGATGCTCTTGTCCCACTAGTGGACATTCTTGACATTGATTGCTTGCATGATGTTGATCCACCTAGTACCATGATTCATGCTAGTATGATTTCCCCATGCGATGATTTGCCCATTTATGATGAGTTTGATGATTCTCATGTGGAGTCTATTAGTTGTGATGCCATGTTACATAGGATTTCTTGTGGCAATTCTTTAGGTCACATCATGTTTGCTAATCCGCTTGACTTGTCATATGCTATGCATGAGATCAACGATATGTCTTATTTGCAATCTCTTCATAGTGACTATGCATATGCAATTAAAATAAACCCAATTTGCACATATGGCATAGATGACAAGCACATGGTTATTGGCATTTATTTCTCTTGTGATGATATTGATATGCTCCCTTTGCATCATTTATCTCATATGCCATGCCATGCCCACCTAGCTTCGGATATGCATTGTTTTGGATGTTGTCCATTTTCTCCATATGATGTTTCCAATATTGCTCATGAGGAGACCCCCATAGTTTCCTCATATATGTTAGGAGATTTTGATCCATCCCATCCATTGCATGATCCCAATAATTATGTGCACCATATGCTCCCCATGAACAAACATGCTATTTATGTTCCATATACTTGCATTCTCAATTTGTGTTCCCATCATGTCATACATAATAACTATTCTTTCATGATGGATGACATGTTCTTATACCATGCATCAAATTTCTTTGAGCATTGCTTATCTTGTTCTAACTCACATGTGCACATACACATCATGATGGATGATGTATACATTTACCACGTGCACAATTTCTTTGGATTGTGTCTCTTTTGTGTAGGTACCCATGAATACTTGTCAACATCGCTATCCCACGAGTTGACAAAACAAGCTCTAGAGAGCAATGATGACTTGGGATCCCATGGATTGCCTTTCCCACCGCTCTCTTCACGCGAAGTCTACGCACATCTCTTTTACTTGTCTCTCACACGGCTATGGGCTATTTACCACTTGTCACCTTATGCTCATTTTATCGTGTTCACTTTGCATGCTATGCTTGCTCCTATGCCTTTGCCTTGCAATTGTGACCCTTGCTTGCATTTACCCATGATGCACCATTATGATATTCCTATGTGTATTTGCATGCTTGGTGGAGATCCTTATTGCTATTGCCATGTTTATCATGTGCCCCATGCTATTGATGCTTGTTGTGTTGGGAGAGTCATGATGCCCCATTGCCATTTAAATATGGTCTCTCGCCAATACATTCATGCCATTCTACTCATATCTTGCTTTTATGCTTGTGCTATGTCATGTGCATTATCCATGCCCACTATTTGCACACACGACATGCTTGCCATGATTCCTTCTAGTATGTTGCATCTTCGCACTACTAGCATGCTTGACTTGATCGCTATGATTGCTTGCTATGTTGCATCACCCATGTTCCACTATTACTTGCTTTCTTGGGTTGATGACATATATGTTCATGCTTGCTTGTTTGAGCCTATTGTATTTGGTTGTTCTCGCATCATATGCCTCCATACTATGAAATGCTCCCTTGTCCCTTCTTATGATGAGCATGATGCATACACTTGTTGGGTATCTTACCACTCGAATGATAGGTCTTGCATTTGCACTAACCTGATTTGTTTTTCCGAGTGTTTGTCATGTTCTCTCATTTTGAAGGATTCACAAGGCGGTTCCATAAAGAGACATTTTGGTTATGTGAAGGCGTACATGATGTGCAACACCAACATTTGTGCGAATCTCCTAAAGGTGAACTCCTTCCCTTTGAGCCATCTTCAACTATGCATATTGGATGGACCATACTTTCATTGTTGTTTCCTTCTTCTTGTCTACATGATGCATATATTGGATGGAGGACCGACATTGAAGATTGGCTATATGGACCTCCCCATTAAGGAGCGCTCGGACTTATTGGATGCACCTTCGAACCTCCACTCATGCCATGACATCGAGTTTGGCATCTCCAACCGGGACAAGTACAATGTGGGCGACACATTCAACGTCAAAGACTAGGCCCAGTATCATGGTGATGAAGATCACGATCCGTGGACGGATCTCTCCCAAGGGGGGGGGGAGATGATGCGGAGCATCCTTCCATCATCCCCATGGACTCTACACCGACACATCAAGCCCCATGTGGACCTTTGACAAGAGCTAGAGCACGTGCTTTAGAGACCGAGGTGAACTCCTTCCTACTTGACTTGCATTTGGATACGAACGGAACATTGTTGCTACCTCACCAAAATATGCTATGCCTCATTAGGTACAAAGAGGAACACCACCAAGTGGCTCAGGAGCATCCCCAAGGAGAAAAAGGACCACCCCAAGGCCACGTGGACCAAGACGGAGGGCAACAGCAGCAACCAAGGAAGACCCAGGAGACCCCGTGCGCACGGGCCCCCAAGACCCCGTGTCCACGGGCTACTCAGGGAGTTGGCGCAGGAGCACCCCGTGCGCATGGGCCTGTACCGTGCGCACGGAACCCCCATGCGCACGGGCCCAACTTACCCCGTGCGCACGGGCCCATCAGGATGGACGGCTGTGAGCTGCTGTTTGGGCCTCCTCTTCATCCATTTCGTCCCCATGACTATATATTCCGTACCTAGACCATATGTTAGGGTTAGCAAAGTAGTTGATACACATTTGTGAGCTTTGCTCCATGGATCCACTCCACTAGGAGATCAATACCTCCTCTTGGAGTGACCAAACATCAAGACCTCCTCCTTGGGGAAGGATCCCAATCATAGGATCATCAAGCCCTCATCTCCTTCATAGGATTTGGGATGAACTCTACCATGTATCTTATTTCCCTTTGATTGTTCATGTACCTTGTGGATCTTGTGTGTTTGTTGGTCTAGTGGATGTGTGATTGGACTTGTTCTTGAGTGTTCCTCTTGTTTTCCCTCTTGTGTTCATCTTGTTCTTGGGGATTCCCCCTCCAATACGTGAAAGATCTCCCCATAGGGTTCCACCCTACATCACACCGCCATGCCCATCTTCAACGAGCGGGGGCTAACGCCGCTGAAGCCGCCCCATCCGCCTAGCTCCCCGGCAGCGGTGTCCTTACTCCGGGTAAGATGGGGAGGGGGACATGGAGGCAACCATGGAGGGGGTGGGGGAGACCTATCCCCCGCGGCAGAGCGAGCTCCTCCACGTCCTCTCCGATGATGACGACGCCGATGAGTACCTGGACGAGGGGTCATCGCGCTCCACCGGGGTTGCCACGAGGTCCAGGGGCACCCATAAGGAGGCTGAAGTAGGGGACGCCGAAGAAGGGCGGGACGACGTCGCTTCCCCGGGGTGACGCCTCCACCTTGTCGCCAGCCGCCACCATCGCAGAGCTGGCTGTCGCGCGCTCGTCCGCTCCTGAGAGTGCGGTGAAGCTTGTGCACAAGAAGCTTGGGGGTACCACGCTCCTAGGCAGGAAGAGGTCGTACATTGCTGAGGACGAGTAAGTATTTCACCTTGTCTTTGTTTCCCATTCTTGACGCCGTGCTCAAGACATTCTCCTCTCGGTGGCCAGGCTCACGTCAGTGGCGAAGAGGAAGAGGGAGGAGGCCAGGCCCTCCGAGGCCACGCGACCTGCCACGGCCACGGCGATGCCGACGCGGGAGGAAGAGGCTTCCTCGCGGCCACCCTCGACTGGGCGTGCCTCCCAAGGCTCATCGGCCCAGCCTGAGGAGAAGGCCGCCTCCGTGGTGGTGGTGACCGGAGGCGCCTGCCTCTCAGCCAGACGACTGGGGGTCCGAGGGCTCCGGAGCCCCCAGCTTTACTTGCTGTCGTTGCTTCCCAGCCCAGGCGTCGGTGCCGCCTCCTTCCCAAGCCGTCACGCTGGCGGGCCATGGTTCTTTTGCCATGCCCGGCGCTTTGGAGGAAGCCTTCTCCGTGTTGGTCCGGCTCCGGGCTAATCTTCCGGGCACCGACCGGTGCATGGAGACGGGGCGTCTAGGGCTGGTCTTGGGGTGGCTCTAGGCTGACTTGTCCGTCAGGACAGCCTGGGGCCAAGCCAAGGCCACCACCGATGAGGGCAGGAAGGTTGACGGCGTGGCGGCAGCTCCTCACGATGCTGCGTTGGCTGACGCAGCAGCCGCCGAGAAGTGTTGCTGCACGGCGGAGGCCAAGCTGAAGGCCCTCCATGACGAGCAGGCCGTCCGCACCCGTCAGCTCGAGGAGCAGGCACTACAAAAAAATACACTTCCGTCATGATACGTGTTTGTCACAGTAGGTCACATGTTTTGTCATGCATGTACATCCATCACGATTTTATGACAGAATCAAGATAGTCATACTTGTGCTGTCGTAGAAGTGTTCCATGACATTACCAAAATCATCATCACGGAAGGGTCCACTTCCATGACGATAAATTACGCATCACAGAAGTGCTTTCGTCAAGGGTGACCGACACATGGCATCCATCGTAATGGGTCGCTCTTAAGCTATCGGGTCCGGTTTTGGATCCGATAACCCGTTAACAGCCCGGACCAATGGGAATTTTCCACTTGTAAAATTCTGATTGGCCGATGGAAACATGTGTCAGCTCGTCAGTGGGTCAGATAGGCGCCTATGATATGTCGACACGTGCGACGGCCCACCACTGGCCCATTTAGCTTACAAAGGTCGGCCCGTTTGCTTGGTCAAAAGTTAGCGGGCTGGCCCATGAAAAGCCTGTTAACAGTCTCTTCGCAAATAGCCCATTTTACGGACCGGTAACTTACGGCCCGTTACGGCCTACCCGAAATCGGCCCAACAACGTCATGTGGGCCGTCAAATATAACACCAGCCCGTTTCACTTTCGGCCCATGTATGTCCCACGACGTCTTTTAGCCCATATGAGGCCTTTCATATTTTTAGGCCCTTTAGAGGCCCACAGTGACTCTAGACCATAATGAACATTAAATTTCTTTGTACCCATTAATGGCCCATGATTCACATGGGCCGTTTCCCCCCGTGTTAGCTTTCGGCCTACTGACGTCCCATACGTTCTTAGGCTCCTTTCCGGCCCTCGACTACTTCCGGCCCGTTACTAGCATGTTCCCCTAATGGGCCAAATTAGGCCCGTGGCAAGAGTCCGCCCATTTGTGGCCTGTTAACCCGTTGCACCGTTTCTAGCCTGTCCTATATTCTGGCCCATTAACGACCCGTTATGCCTGTGACAGAATTAAGCCTTTGCTGTCCTCCGGCCTGTTAACACCCCGTTACCGTGTTGCGCCGATACCAATTACGCCCATTTACGGCCCATGTAGACCCATTTATCGTACGGCCCGAGGCCCACTGATTCTACGGCCCTGTTGGAGGCCCATTTATCATCGACCCATAGGAGGCCCATGGATCCTACGTCCTATAGAAGGGTCAAGGTTACCACTGTCCATATATGGCCCATGGTTGTTGCGTCCACTAGCAAACCAGGGAAAAAGAAGACTAGGAAATAAATAATCCCGATACTAACGCTAGGATATTAAGGTGATTGCACAGATTACATCCACTGGGCATCAAAGATCACCACCAGTGCAAATATAGGGAACACCCTACACTATACAAAAATGGCTTGCTGTTTTCTTCAGCCGGTGGCTGCACGTTAAGACCAAATTTTGTATCGGAACAAAACAAATTACAACTATAAAAACAAAAGGAAGGTTGGCATGAAAGTTAAGAGTTTGGCAGATAAATGCACCACCAGAAGTTCAGAAGCTCAGTTCATTTGACCTGACTGTTATGTCTTCATGTTGTATTGTCAGATGGAGCACCATAACCTTCGCCTTCATTTCTTCTAGGCTCCTGAACAACATAGCAAATGTCTGATAGTCTGGTTTCAAAACCATGCATATGTTGACGACATCGAACAATGTATGTCCTTGTTTCACAAAGGGTCTCTGTTAGGGAATGAGCTTGTGTCTGGAGCTCAGATATAACATTGTTTTGAGCTTGGATATCTTGATCATGAGACAGTTTGGATGATATAGCCCTAACAGCCAACCCAGTAATACGCAGGAACGTGCTTTTGGCACTGTTAGTGGATGTGTCTTCCCCCATCGCAAAGAAGAGCGACATTGCGGCTATAGTTGCCTCGCCATCTTCGTAAGGTGGCGGTTCCACCTTTTTTCCAAAGCTTCTTTGAAAAGTTGAGTTTTTACATTAGTAGTACCGTAATGTAAGATATTAAGGAGGCAAAGAAACCAAACAAAATAGCTTTGGTCTACATACTGAAACTTATTCGGTGAACCCATGTAAAATATTAGTTGTATTTTACTGCAAAGTACATAATAAAACCAGGTTCCAAACATATGACCATGTACCATGGCTAATGTATTGTTTATTTCTTCACATTGTATTGACAGCTAAGGATAAAGAGACAAAGTTTATAATACGGTAAGCATAGTATGACATCATTCATATAACAAAACAACTGAGAATAGACAAACAGACAATTGTAACGTTGTGTGGGAAAGTCCAGCACGGAACTAGATTACTTACCAAGATCAAAGGCACATCACTCCTCTCTTTTAAACCTTGTAAGGTGCAATGATACGCTAAGACAATTGTGTATAAAATTGAAAAGAGTAATAGACATTGGCTGCAAACCATGCAGTTCAAGGCACAAGTCAGAGTAAGTAGTAGTTAAAAGGCATGAGGATTAAGGACTTACAACAGCAGCTTTAACTGGTGTGGTCATGCCCTTCGTCTTGCTGGTATGACAGTCCTTGAAGATTTCCACAACATTTGGTTCAGGTACTTTTTGGTCCTTGCGGGCTTTCCTCTGCATTTGGAACAAGTCAATATAGATCTGATAATATGGTACATCAAAAAGAGTGAAACAACAACTAATTACAAGAGCCTCTCAGTTTGCAATATAGCTACGAGATCCTACCGTCTGTTGGAATTTCACTTTCGTACGGTTGGCCTTGTTCTTTGAACAGTTCACCTACAAGAAGATAGATTTGTGAGGCACACGCATAAATAGGACTTCAACATGTGATCTGATCACATATCTAAGCCTAATAATAAAGCACAGATTGACTCTGTGGGTTCACCATCACAATACGCTTTCTTCCTGTGAATTTTACGCTTTCTTCGTATGTACATGATCTGTCGTCCGCACTACTACATGGGCCTTGCCCTGAGATCATCTCGCGTTGCAACTTGGGCCTCAGCCTCATAAGTCAGACCCGAACAGGTACCGAGGACAGAGAAGAAGAAAAAAAAACCACCAGCACCTCGTACGACCCTGCCCCTCGATCCCATCTACACCTCCTTCCCGCCGCCGCCTCCTGTCCCGCGCCGCCCTCCCCACACCGCCCTGACCGGGACCGCGTCCCTCCCGAAACGACAGCGATGATGGAGGGCGCCGCCCAGCTCCTGGCTGACGGATTCGCTGGCTCCCCGCTCCTCGGGACCAGCCCCTCCCTCGTGCCGAGTCAAGCATCGACTCGGAGGCCCCTTGGGGCTTCCACCGGTGCGGGAGTCCCGCACGGCCGTGCGGGATGGGGACCGAGCAGCGGGCCCCGTGGTGCGATGCTCGATGGATGGCCTGCACAGCACGGACGACTGCTTCTCTCACAGGAGGGCCATAGGCAGGTAAGGACGGACGGCGGCTGAGATTGGGTCTCGCCTTCTTCTTCTCTGGTTAAGAAAGATTGGTGTTTTGGTGCGTTTTTCTGGGTGGGCGGCCTCGTTGAATTGGTTGCCTTTGTTTTTCTGTGCCTGCCTATGTCGTTGGATTGGATGGCGTCGGTGCCGCCGCAGCCACTACATGTTGGAGCTGTTGCAGGAGCACCAGAAGCTTGTCCTACTCACGCAGGTGCTACCAATCTGCATCAAACTGTTGGGCCACGGTGAGAGCCTCGATTCGCTCCCTCGCCGCCGCCTGTTCTACCATTATTGGCCTAGATTGGAATTTGTCCTTGCAGATTCGCCTTGGCCTGATTGCTTATGTTTCTCTCTTGTTGATGCAAACTTGCTCTGCTTGACTCTGTTTTGGCCTCAAGGCGTCTCACTTGTCACATATTGTTATCAACTCAGGTATGGTATCTGGAACATTTCTTACTTTGGTTTCTAGGCAATATGAAAGTAATGAGTAAATATAACCCGCTGAAACAAAAACATGGTGAAGTAGCTGACTGTAGATTTTGCTTGGAGATGATACTGTTCACTGTCCATATTTCGTTTGTATGGTGGCTGTACTTTGTAACACTATCATGGATGTTTGTTATGAAATATACAGTATCTAGATTTTTGCTTGGTAAATAAATTTGCAGCTCTAAATACTTTATATTTCCCAGTTGTTCTTAATTTCAGCAGTATGCATGGGAACGATGGGATGACGTGTTTCAGAGAATTTAGTGACTTGGTTCAACTAGACAAGGATCATTTCAACGCAAAGGACTCTCATGTTACAGCCAATTAACCACTGCAGTGTGTACTCCTGGAATTGATAGCGAATGAAAGCGCCGTAGACATTGCAAGAGAGATAAAATTTCTAGATGTTATTAGGCACCAATTTGTACTGTTGTTCACTCTGTAGTCTGGGATTAATTAGCTGTGCCGCAAGGATTCCAACTTTAAAAGCCATGCTGGAAGGACAAGTCCTCTGTATGATACTTCAGTATAGTTCAAAATAAATCAGGATGCGAGCAGATTCAGTCTTTTGATTTTAGACAACGAAGAGTTTCATCGCTCTTAAGGTCTTTGTTTGCCTTTTTTAGGGGAGGTCTTTTTTTGCTTGGATTGATGCGCACGGCTGACACAATTTACAACATTTTTTGACTGCCGGCATAGACCATAGATTCAGTTTTACAATGTTTCCAGAGAGAGTATAATACTGATGCACCATTTATTTCAGAGAAGAAAAAGGTTCCATGAGGGTGTCTATTACAGAACTGGCGAAAAAGCTCACCTACCATGCATGTTGCCTGGTCCGATGAGCAGTGCTGCGCCAAGTGCCCTATCAGAGTGCAGCCGCACAGCGCTGCCTGCTATTGAGAACCTCGGAGCCTACACAGGTAGCCACCACTGATATGATTTTTGTGAACTTGTTTTCTTCAGTAAATCAACCATTTGATGATGTCTACCAGTTAATACCATCCAAATTTACTGCAGTTAGCTCGGCAACTTCCAGCCCCCACCGCCTTTCTCGACAGCCACGACACCCAGGTTTTCATCTATGCCTCATTGGATGCACTTCCATTGTATGTAATGTTAGATATACACAATCATAGATACATATATGATCTTCCACCTCGGCTCCTATACTGATAAGATTTGTGTTGATACATGATTCTCAACAAAGTGTGCTACCAAACTCTTTCACGAAAAGTGTAGTACCAGTTGGTGTGATATCATGTCCTCAGCTACGCCCCCCCATGGAATGACCACGACCATGTTGTTGCTTGGAGCCTTTTTTCATGATGATGTCGCTATTCGTCATCCCACAGTTTATGAGGTGGAGCGTCAACGACCTCAGCTTGTTGCAGGAGAAGACCATGAAGATCAGCAAGAAAGATGTAGGTGTTGTGCATGAATTCTTCTAGGATTTTTGAACTAGCGATTGATTTTTTTCCGCTATCTCATGTCATATCAATTTATGTTGCATTGCACATGTGTAATACAAGTTGATCAAGGAAGGTGCAACTCTATGATGTGAGTTGAACACAAGCATGGCCTACAATCTCGACGCCCACCATCCATGTGCCTTGCAAGCAGCAATTGTTCACATCCTTGATATTTGTCACTGCCCTCTTCTCATCTATCCCGACAGTCTTGGTGTCCAAGCAAGGTATGTCTATGTCAGTTGAACTGTCACTCGAGTTACAACAATTCCAATCTTTTTTCTATATCTGCTGTTGGGTGGACTATGGTATGAATCAGTTTATAGGCAACTATGGTGTACATGAATCTCTGTTTGTGTGAACTGTCAAAAGCATTTCCTACTATTTCTACCTCTCTTTCATCTTCTAAATCTAGAGTCTAGACTTGGATATTATCCAGCAACAATTTGTTCATGAGAAAAGCATGGCTGAGAGTCATATTAGATGTATGCATAATACCGGGACAAGATATTTACCTGCCATTATCCCAGAAGGGAAACATAATACTAAACTGCCATAAAAAATATGTCAGGGCTTACATCATTATTGAGGTCAAATTTGTATCTTTATTATCACCCTAATAAAACATGGTTTTGCTAATTGACTTCATCTTATTTCAACTTTGTTAGTTCAGTTCACGTGCTCAGTTAGAGACCATCCCCAATGTGTATGCTACAACCACTGAAAGAAGTATGTTGCCTTGATTTTTATAATTCAGTTAATTTTTATTAATTGTGTGGCATCATCATGCAAGGTAAATGCAGAGCTATACTTTCTATTCTCGTGCCTTCTCTTAAAATCATGCAGATGCTCCGGCCATCATTGTTCATATGTTTTAACTCTTGTCGAGCCTCTTCTGTGAGGCACACATAGTTTGGGAGTATGCCTATGGCAATTTATCTATTTCCATGATTGAAGAGACATTTTTAAATTGAACAAAACAAATTATATGAGAGGCATATGTTTGTTTTTGCTGTCCCAAACTACAGAGAGCCTTGCAAATTTCCAGGACTCTATTTCCTCTTGGAACTCTCCTAACTATGCATTCTTGATCATTGTCGAACATTGATCGACAGACTGCTCTATTTACAAACTCTATTTTTTTCTAGGTTTTCTTATGAAAATTGATGATACCCCAATGCAGAGCCTTTTGTAGCCTTGTTGCTGGTGACAGATTTCAGAGGATAACCTAAATGTAGGCATTAAACACAACAAGGTCAGGATATGATAATGGCCCAAGGTCGTGCCGACACAAATCTGGAAATACTCTAGAACAAAATAATAATCTGGCAATGGCCCAAGAGAGCTGTTAGTTCTTGGATTTTTATACCCTCATGTTAAAACTTAACTGTTACAATTTCTATTGTTAATCTCATTATATGTACCTAATAATGTTTAGTTCATTTCTGGATGCATGGAATAAATCATCGCCAACTTTCTGTAACTTACAGTCTTCGCTTCTTAGGGAATTGGAAGTTACACATGGTGTATGCCTGTATGAGTACTCAATGTTGTTGTCTGATGTCTGTACATTTGTTTGAGCACCACACGATCTGATGAAAGACTTGTATTGCTCATCTTAGTCCAAACTGATGATGCTGTGTTTTTTTGTATGACCTAGAGTGTATATGGTTTCACTATCAAAAGATAACATAACGACACAAACAGTAGCGTCATGGCATAAAACCAGAAAAAAAGATAGTCTAAAACAAAGGTTCAACCACCTCAGAATAATGATGATGTGTGTTCCACACTTGAGTACAATTACACTTCTCAAGTTTTCTCTTTGCGTGTCAATGTCAACGGCAGCGACCATTCTGCTGCTGCAACAAGAGAATCTGTCTGTATAAAACTCAACAGCTAAGTCCTAAAATTCCTGACAGGAATACAAATTTGTGCTCTGAAACCAAATATGGAACTACTTAGTATACACTTTCGTGCTTTTTATTTTCTACTCCCTCCGCCTAAATATATGTATTCCTGTGACTTAGATAACTTTAGTGAGCTGATGGAGTATTTTAGAATTTAGAATGTAGATTTGAGTAATATTCAAACAAAATGGTTTGCAGAGAATAGTGTTCAGTGACTTAGATAACTTTAGTGAGCTGATGGAGCATTTACTGGAATTGACAGTTGCACTATTACATGATCTGATGAGGAAGACAAAAGAGAGGAGGGAATGGCAAATGGAGTGAGCCGATTCGAAGGGTGCCGAGTATGGTGCATACATGTCAGCGATGGTAGTCAGAACTTGATCCTGAGTGCTTATGGCATGGTTACGTGTTTGGGATTCAAAGTGTGCACGTGGGAGGGTTACAAATGACCTGTTTTGTTGATGGTGATAATGTCCGTTTTTTGCAGGTAGATTGTGAGTGTTTTGATTGGAGACACAGGGACAGTGGGTAAAGGAAGAAGTAGAAGGGTGATTTGTGTCAAAACACTAGATGATAATGTCCCCGTGATATTGGATTAAAAAATTATTGCATAATGGCACGGGGTATGTTATATTTCATTTTCTGCCCGGTGCAACGCACGGGCATTTGTACTAGTATATATAATGTACCTGATACTTTGGATCAGACCAGTGTTTAATGAGGCCTCTCCAGTCTTTATCTGATATATTTTCCACTGGAGATGTTTGGCCAAGTTCATTGTTAGCCTTGCCTTAAAAGTGAGTTTTCCTCAAGTTATACCGATATTGTCGCAGAGCAGACTTGAAAACATGGGTGCAAGCTTGTCTGGTTGCATCATCTTGGCTATCCAACTTGAACCTCATATGTTGAAAATTATGAGAGTCTCATTATCAGCAACCTAGGAAGTATGGGACAGAGCAAGACGATATTACTAGTGTCCATACATAACCATACTTAAAGATAAATGGTCGAGGAAGGTGTCGAACTGGGTTTCGTCTTTGTCATTCATGTACTGAATCCATGTTGGGAGGATACATACATGACACCTAACGGCAACCGCTCCCTCTGATACTAACTTGGCTGACTCTGCAGCATCACGTGGCCTTTTTAAACCTACCTCAAAATGGATCTCCATTCTTCCTCCTCTAGATTTAGTTAACCTATCGAGCATTATCCCTGATGTTTGTTTCCTCTTGCCCCTAGGTGCTAGTCCAACAACAAACATAGAAAGTGTTAGTGTACATCAAACTGTGAGACTACATATAAAGAAGCATGCAACTGTAACTTGACTCCAGCAACTACCTTCTTGCTGTTGAAGCTCACAAAGTTCATCTGATCTTGCCAACTCGTCTTGTGTCAAGAGTGCTTCGGAAGTAGTGTCAGTTGGCAAGGGAGCTTGGGAACATGTTGCTAGCTGAGTTGACCAACGAGTAACTCGTGCAGCTGGTGGTACTGTGGAAGGTGTTGCAACAACTAGGGTTGTCTCTGCTTGTTTGGTGGCAGCTATTGGTTTCTGTTTGGCTTGTTCCGCAACTCGTGTAGCACGGGATACCTTGTTTGTACAATTTTCTGCTGGACTTTGACCTTCTATTGCACCATCAGTACCAGCAGAATCTGTAGGATTCTTCCGCTTCCCTTTCCCTATCATTATGTGTTCCTTCCTCTTTCTCTGTGCCATGTTAAGTCAAGCCGACAAGAAAAACGAATAAGAATTTAGTTCTTCCGAACAAATTGATGAGTGATACAGACGAACTGAACTTTGATGTTAGACAACCACATGATAGGAGGATGTAATATGTAAGAAAAACAGGACGACATGAGATTATCAGAACTATGATGTGTAAACTAAGCAGAAGACATTTCACTAAATTAGAAGCAATGCAATGGAAGGTAGACACCATATGAAAGATGCTACAAATATCGCTCTGCCAAGTTAACAGTGTCTCGTCATAAATGGCATTTAAACAAATGTGAAGCATTACAAGAAATAAATCATATGCAAGATGCAAACAACATCACACTACCAAGTTAAAGGTCTCTCGTCATTAGTGCCATTGCATATTCACAACATTGCATATTCACAGCTTATGATGTGTAAACTAAGGAGAAGGCATTTCAAAAAATTAGAAGCAATGAAAGCTAGACACCATATGAAATATGCAACGAATATCACTCTACCAAGTTAAAACCGTCTCGTCATAAGTGCCATTTCAACAAATTAGAGGTAGTACAAGCTAGAAAAGAATGCGAGATGTAACCTATATCACACTCCCAAGTCAAACGTGTCTTATGATACGTGATTGTTGCAGGTTACACAACAGTAGTACTTTGATGTAAGAACATGGTGTGATAGATAGATATTGTATGTTCTAGAAACAGGAACAAGTGTCTTATTCACAAGTATAATGTGTAAAGTAAGCAGATGGAATTCAACAATATTAGAAGCAATACAAGCTAGACATCATACGTAACATGCAACCACATATAACAGTGCCAAGTTAGAGGGAGCACCTGTGATGGTGCACTAGGGTAGACGTGCTCATCATCAACACAGCTACGTTGAGTGTCTATGCATGTGTTGTCTTGCAAATCTTCTTGGGGGGGTGGCGGAGTAGAATCTGTAGAGGCCCTCCATTTGGAAGGAGCACTTATATCCGCTGCCTTGCTAATTTCCTCCCGTTTTATTGATTTTGAATTGTAAATTAAATCCGACAAGAAAAAGAAATAAAATTCATTCTTTGGAACTCATTCATGCATGGTACTAACAATCTCTACTTTGATGTAAGGCAAACACATGATACCAGGATAGAATATGTACGAAAATAGGACGGCATGGCATATTCACAACTGTTTGTGTAAACTAAGCAGAAACCATTTCAACAAATAAGAAGCAATGCAAGCTAGACACCACATGAAAGATGCAACCAATATGACCCTGCCAAGTTAAAAGCGTCCCATCATAAATGGCGTTTCAACAAATTAGAAGCAGCACATGCTATAAATCATATGAAACATGCAACTAATATCACACTTCATATACTAAAGGTGTCTCGTCATATTGATTCATGCGGGATACAAAAAAACAATAGTTTTATGTAAGGACATGATTAATAGACATATGTACTATGTACTAAAAACAGGAAGGCATGTCACGTTAACAGGTATAATGTATAAAGTAAGAAGAATAGCACATGCAATTTAACCAGATTGGAAGAATTACAGTCTAGACACCATATGCAATATGCAAACACATATCACGCTGGCAAGTTAGAGAAAGCAACTGCAATGCTGGTGTATGGGAAATGTGGTCATCAACTACAGAGCTACATTCACTATCTTCATCTAGCTTTGCTGTTTCTTGAGAATCATGTGGGGAGGCTGACACTGCATTCTTTAACAGAGGATCTTTTCTCAAAGTAACCCCCTGGGGTGACTGTCTCATCATAAGTGATTGATGAAGGATACACAAGAACATTAGTTTGATGTAAGAACATGGTTAATAGACAAATGTACTAGTATGTACCAAAAACAGGAAGGATGTCATATTCAAAGGTATAATGTGTAAGCTAAGCAGATGCAATTTAACCAAATTGGAAGCAATACAAGCTAGAAATTCGGCTAGAGTGGTCAGCATGATCATCGAGGACCTGAGAGCCTGGTGGGAGGTTGGCTACTTCGCCACCATTGTGGCTTTTTAGTTGGCTTCCAGGTGATGCATGTATGTGTTGGGCTTGTCACCAGCTCGGCTATGACTAGCTATTTGTCTTCTGGTGCTCCCGGGATGGTGGTTCCTTATCTTAATAAAGACCGACTTCGGCCTTTCGAATACAAGCTAGAAACCATATGCAAAATGCAACCACATATGACACCGTGAAGTTAAAGCAAGCACCTGGGATGGTAGTTCATGGTGAGCGAGGTCATCAACTCCAGAGCTACGTTTACCGTCTCCATATGCTGACACTTCACCCTTTATAAGGCTGGAACGTGTCTCGCCTAGCCGCGTACCACGCTGGAGCGACTTCTCTCTTTTCTTTTCTGCTTCTATCAAGGCAGCAGAGTCTGAAATACCCTTGCATAAAAATACAATAGTGAGAGTATGGGTGAAGTGTGTGCAGAACTAGTGCACTTTAAAAGTAGCAGATAGTAGGTGGCTGAAAAATAAATGACAGGAGACATATGATAGCTGTACAACATTGCATGGCAAACAAAATTAGATTCTACTGATGCGATGGTTGGGAAATGCAGGTACTCCTCCAGGACACCACCACATGTGGTCCTATCAAAATAATGGTCGACTGAAAATAGATAGGTCAGTCGATTTTTTTATGAACCGTTCGATCTATAAGTAACGGGCAGATGGCCTTCGTCTACTCCCGCCAGTCACTGTGGACGATCTTTCTCGAACCGCCAGCGACCACCGGCATAGATCCCTACCTCTGTCGCGCCGCCCTCCCCTCGACCTCACACCACCGCCGTGCTTGGCAGCGCCCCCAGGCCATCCCTTTAATCCCGGCCGACCTCCAGATCAGGCGCCAGCAGCTCTAGGCCCCACACGCCCCTAAGATAAACACCGAGGCGCTGCTTCCCCATTGTAATAGGCGGACTAGCGCCTGGGAATGCTTCCGTTAATTGGTGATCAACTCACCAGGAATTGAAATCCAGGGGGGCGACGAACCTCTAGCTAAGGTGAAATAGTATATGAGGATAAACCTTGTGCATCACAAGTTACTAGGAACATCTAGTATCAAGAAGAAGCGGTCAACTAGTGTCTTCTGTGGGATGAATATCGTGCAAGCAGACACGTACGATTTGCACGAATAAGGGAAGAGGAGTACCATTTCGGGTTGCCAGTGTTGTGTCCTTCATATGTCGTGGCGATGTTCTTCTTTTTGCCGGGGGAACCGATGTTTTGGAGGGGGGTCCAGCCTTGGACGAACCGATGGCCAAATGGATGACTGTGTTACTGTGGCCGTATGTCGGCGGAGGGGAAGCAGATCCGAGGCGACGAAGGACGGCATAGAAGGAACAACTCCGGTGCGGTGGACAGTGGCGAAGTTGGAGCGGCAGTGGTGAGGCGCAAGACGACGTGGTTGAACTGGCTCGGGTACAGACAGCTCGGCTTCGGCTTCAACTACTAGCCGTGGAGGGCGTTGCGGTTGAGGTTGCGGTGGATGACGACGTCGGGGTATCGGCTCCGGCGTGATGGAGGAGGGCGGCGGTTGATGGGTGGGATGGGGTGGCGGACGGAGGACACCGGGGTTTCGCGGCTAGTGGAGAGGTAGTTTTGGCGCCCACGGAGTATGAATGGGGAATCATACGGGAGGGGGGCAGGGGGAGCTAAGGGAGAACCATGTTTCGGTCTAAGACGCACTTGTTTTTTGGCTTTTTTGAACAGATGGGATGCGCTTGTTTGAAATTTGGGGAATGTACAAACTTTGCCCCCCTCTTAAATTTCGGACCTACTGCGGGTCGGGGTAGGATGGTAATCCCAGGTGTCCCGAATAGTGGGCAGGAGCGATTTCGGCCGGGCGCATGTGTGATTAGGTGACCATTGTGTGTGAATGTTTTTCGGAGGCGGTAGCTACAAACCTACCCCGGTTTAGACCTTTGGATGTCAGGCCGGTTGGTTTCACGGGTCGGAGTTAGAAAAGTAATTTAGTTCTACTCCCTCCTTCCATCTATATAGGGCCTAATGCATTTTTTGAGGCTAACTTGGACCAAATGTTAGAGCAATAATATATGACATGCAACTTACACAAAGCACATCATCAAATTCGTATGTGAAAGGAGCTTTCAATGATATAATTTTCACATTATGCATGTCATGTACTATTAATCTTGTCAATAGTCAAAGGTTGTCTTGAAAAACCCATTAGGCCCTATATAGACGGAAGGAGGGAGTACCAAACATTGGTCTCACGCAGTTTCGGGCGAGTAGAGGCTCTTTTGGCGCTTCATTCGAAATTTTGAAACAGAAGCATTCACGTTTAGAGTAATCTTGAACTTTGAGGATTGACCTAAATAGACGACGTTAAATTTGACCTTGTATGTTTGAAAATCTCATTAAATTATCCGCTTCTTTTTGAAATTTTGACACTTGAAAATCCTCTAACTATGATTATTTTGGAATGGAGGAGCCAAAGTTGAATCTATTTCGTACACGGCTATATATGCTGTTATGTACAAAAGCAGAGCAAAGATTGGTGCCCCCCATAATTTAGGTATGAATAGTAATATCAGAGATAAGGAGTTACCTTAGTTCGAGGACCTAGGGTTACAAATCCTAGCCGGCTTTGTCAGTGGACACGGAGTTCTTCACGACTCTGCTACCTTTGTCTTTTACAACTAGTCATCCATGGGTCTCCCTAAATGCGTCACAGGCCGACCAATGTGGCGTAGGACAGAACCGAACCAAGGGCCTCACCTCGGCCCACCGGACCTCACGCGGTGACACACCCTCCTCCCCCAGGTCTCGTTATCTTCTCACACCCACACATAGCAACACAGACACCACACACAAAAAATTCTCCTCGTGCCTCTATCCCCTCCCCCCTTGCATATACACACTCAAGGGAATCTCTCGCCGTGACATCATATTCGTCTCTCTCTCTCTAGACCTCTCTCATTTCTCATGCTATCTCTCCCACACCCCTCCCCCTGCCGGCCCCTCTATCCATGCCTCTCTCAAATACATAATACACACACATACCTCTCTAGGCCCTGCCAAATACATCAACTACACATTCACACATGTTACATCACGTACCCCATTGATCTAAAAAGCCCTCACTTCACGTTTGTTTTGCATACAACATTCCTTTTGAATAAAGTGTGGCCAAAAAATAGTTTAGAATTTCTACATATATACAACATTACAAAGTTATATGGAGGAGTATGAACATGAATTTGCATTGCATGGTGCCCACAATGATATTTATTCCGCACTGTGAATTTTTATATCTTTATACTATATATAAGGTTAGTCATAATAAACAGAAACGAAGAGCATCTCTCTCCATCGCATACATCCCCTCTACGCCCCTTTCACGTATGCACACAAACTATCTCCAGGTCCTCTAAAAGTACGCCCCCATCACATTCACGCATGTTTCATCTTTCTCTCACGATATATACAATGACGATCATTGTATTTGAAGCGAAAGCACGACACGTACATTGGACTTCAGAATCCACTCATTACGCTCACCATTTATGTTTTGTGGTTATTATACAGTCACGGGCTCATCGTACATCTCTGTATTTGCTCGAGACATGACTAGTTGACCAGTTAAACGCTCCACATGGCGGCTCTAGTGTTGCATCACATTATCTCACTACCATTGGGCCCACCTGTGGGCTTGTATCTACTCTACACTCTAATAAAAAACAGAGTTGGTGATGATGGTGTGCCTGCCATCCTGCAATATAGGTCGTCCGATTTATATTTGACGGATAGGAAGGAAACTATGGTAATTTTGCAAAAAGGTACCCACACACCTCTCCACATTTGCAAATAAGGCCTTCCCTCATTCATCATTTTCTCTCACAAGATAAACTAGTCATACAAATTCATCTTGATGTTATGTTCAATGCACGGGCATCTTGCTAGTAAAAATGAAAACAAACGACAAAAAAATATTGAACGGTGGTTCAAAGTCATGACCGCGGGCACAGCGGACAAGGTGGCCTTGTATTGGTATGCTGAGCCGCCTATTTTAACACTGAGGAGCTGTGGTGTGGTGATTATACACACACGCACGCATGCACACGAACTGCATGCACGCAACACTCACACGAACACATGCAGCCACGCACGCATGCAACATTCACACGTACACACGCACGCACGCACACATGCATGCATGCACACACCACACAACCAACACACACTCTCACACTCAAGTGCTCAACCTACACGTGCATGCGCACACATCAGGCCCTGACAGACACATACACAACCAGGTGGTTCCCATGCACGGGTTGGAGTCTTGTCGCGCGTGCGTAAATTTGTGTTTATCTGACCTTTTTCCTATGCGAACTGACAGGTGGGACCCACAAGGAACATGGTCAATTTAACTAGTCAACATGGTGCCACACAGACTATTTGGCTGGTCAACAGAGTGCAATCCGATGCTGAATGGTGAGCAAGTGACCGTATAATCACCGCAAAACGTATATAGTGACCATAAGGAGCGTATTCTGAAGTCTGGTGACCGTATTATTCTTTTCTCTCTGTAGGCCCTCCAAAACTACATCTCTACACATTCTCGCATGTTACATCTAACAACTATGCAAAACAGCACTACTACTACACTCTAACACAATAAACAAGATGTGTTTTTAGTTTTACTAGATATCATATTGTTACTGAATTATTCAGTTTGCATACATTAAAATTGTCTTTGAAATGTATGGCCAGTATCATCTACCACGCGGGAAAAATCCCGCCCTTTCCTCTTTAATCGGGTTTGCATCGATGGATCATGTGAAACAGGAAAACTATAGTACTTTAGTACTATACAGTACAAGTAACAGTTCACTTGGCCGCCGTGTCGTGTACTCCTCCGTCGTAAGAGTGGAGCGCTCGCTTTCATAAATGTTCTAGTCCCTTTCGCCAATGTGTGGAACATCAACCTACCGGGTCCACGTGCCATACCGAAATGCAGTGCAGAGCAGCAAGGGTGAAGCACCCCAGTCATGGCGCCGGCGTAGTAATGATCAATGAGGCGTCAAATCACAAAGCCGCACCTTTCCCGCAGTTAAGTTGGAGGGACGAACTAATAATGCTAAAAAAAGAAGTTGGAGGGACGAAGCAACCATCATTTCACTCGTTGTTGAATCCGCTTCTCCCTCATCTTCTTCAAGTTAACCACGTGTTGCTTCTGCCGTTGTTCTGCCTCATGTGGGACGCGGATCGGCTTGTAAAGCACTGACACATGGGACCGCATGTTAGCAAACCGCCAGGCCAACGTCCTCTAAAAATAAGAAACCTGCCTCGCCATCCATGCGGCAAAATCACCTCCTTTTTACTAATCTTGATTGTATAATTTTTTAGATCAATATAATTGAGATTTGTATTGATAGCACACAGGAGCAAAACCAAGTGGTACGGTTAATGGCATCCACAATGTGTAGCCAAATGTGAAAATAGCTTTTGGCATAGATGGGATCCATTGTGGACGGTGCTGCCAAAGCCAAAAAGATGGAACCGAAGCTCTCGATTGAT
Source organism: Aegilops longissima (assembly GCA_021605205.1). Classification (NCBI taxonomy): domain Eukaryota; kingdom Viridiplantae; phylum Streptophyta; class Magnoliopsida; order Poales; family Poaceae; genus Aegilops; species Aegilops longissima. The sequence goes on from CM038682.1 coordinate 399,826,210, forward strand.
TGATTGAAGGAATAGAAAAATTCCACGTCTCTCCTCATTCTCCCGTGCTTGGACGCATGTACAGTATAGAGCACAGAGTCTACTCCCTTGCCCCTTCTATCACATATCACAAAGCAGTGAGGCGTCAAATCACAAAGCACGGACAAAGCAACCATCATTTCACTCTACGCTGACTCCGCTTCTCCATCAACTTCTTTGAGAAACCACCTCACCGCACTAAGATGGAGGGACGACGCTATTGTGTACTAGTAGTACTAGTACATTTACGTGTCCTTTGGTTCAATGGACTTCCTAGATGCAAATAAGGCGGTTGTCTCGTCTTGCAGGCGGCACTTGCGAACGCACTTCGCCAAACCACAAAGTTTGAGATATCATCGACGTCACCGCAATGGGGAAGGAAGTCAAATAGTACCTCCATTTTTTTGTACACAAGGCCAGTATATCAAAATTACAATTTGCGAAAGGCCACTAACACTAATCGAGGCAAAATTGATGGGGTTTGCCTCGTACTAGCAACCAAGGACATTAATATACCCTTGCATGCATGCGGAAGTGAGAAGGTTGTTTTGCATGGAGCTGCATTAATCAAGTAATAAGGAGTGAGATGGTTAGCTCTTTGGACTTTGGAGAAAAAAATACGCATTAATTGACACGTCAAACGAGGATTGATATCGATTAATCCCGCGAAGGAAAACCCCGCCTTTCTTTTTTAACATTAGTACTCCTAGTACATACGTACTTGTATCCTGTTTGGGTCTAGGCCTTGCATTGCCATACTTTGCCACACATTTTTGCCAAGCTTCCCTAAAGTTTTCAAAATTAAAAGGATTTACATTTGCGCATGCCTTTCGCGGTCGCACCGCACCCTCACACAGTCGCCCCTGCACGCCGCGGTCGCACCGCACCCTCACATAGTCGCCCCTGCACGCCGCAAACCCAACCAAGGGAACGCACCCTCACTAACACGTGCTACCGCATGTGCACAAACCAAACTCAGCCATCCTACCGCTGACACATAATTTTCGTTCATACAGTATGTTTATCCAACTCCATGTTGGGGAGGATCCGTACGACCCGTGCGGTGGTCTGTTGGGGAAGAAGAAGAGGTGAGGAAGAAGGGTTAGGAGACGTAGGATATTCATCCAACCGCCTAAAATTGTAGACTGGCCCAAATGATGAAAGTCAGGCGACTTGCATAACAATATATGTTTTTACACAGCAAAAGATCCCTAAAAACAACAACATAAAGAAAAACTATCACTGCTCGCGGAACGAGACGGCCTTGTCGTCTTTGGCTGCCGGCGCGAACCAGCCGTAGCTGCCGATGTGTGTCTCCGCACCGCGGTTGTCCTCGGCCTCTAGCTACTCATTCACGCGAAGTGTGCGGGCGCTTTGCACGGACGAGAGCACCGCCCGGTTCAAGTCCAGGACGTCCGGTTCCGCCTGCAGGAGGGCCTCGATGGCAGCGGCATCCGCGCGCTCCGCGTCGAGTTGAGCCTCCGCCGCCCGGTTCAAGTCCAAGACGTCTGGTTCCGCCTATAGGAGGGCCTCAATGGCATCCGCGCGCTCCGCGTCAAGTTGAGCCTCCGCCGCCCAGTTCACATCCACGACATCCGGTTCCGCCTACAGGAGAGCCTCGATGGCAGCGGCATGCGCGTGCTCCGCATCTAGTTGAGCCTCTGCCTCCCGGTCCTCCTTTAGTATCGACAGGTTGAACCGTTGGTCCTCCTGCACCGTGGGGGACCCGGAGGCTGGCATGAAGTCGACGTCCATCGCCTCATACCCATCGGGGGCCTTCTGCGACGCGACCTCCGCCATGAACATTGGATCGGTTTGCACCTCCTCATAGTTTGGCTCCAGAGAACTCGGGGATTGGCCCGCCGCAAAGCAAGGTTGGGGACAGAGATCTGTAGCGCCGACCACTGCGGTGATTTCTGCGCGGCGCTCCGGCGTTAGCATCTTGTAGTACGTGATCTTGCGTCGCACCATGGCTTTTCGGCGAACGAGGGGACACATTGATGCAGGCTAGGGGATCGAAGGTTGGGGAATGGGCTGGAGAGGAGGTGTCATTTTGGGGCAGTGCCTGGCGTAGGCCGAGCAGCGAAGATTCTGGTGTGAATAGTGGTTCCGGTGACAACCAGTCAGCCGGTTTTGATTGTACATTGCTCTTGTCATGTTGCCCCCGGCATGCTGGACCCACCACGTCGCTCACCGAATGGAACGCGCTTCGTCTTGCGTTTTCGCTAGCTTGTGGGACCGTAGTTGAGAGCAAACAGACGTCCCTCCCCTCCCCCGCCCGCGTCATTTATACTACTAGTCCCTTCGTTTTATGCGGAGTAAATAAAAACAGAGGGAGTATACTACGGATGAGGATCCCCTTTCGTGGCCGAACCCATTGAGTAACCGACATGCGGGGCCTAGCAAGCATGGGGCCCGCCAGTAAGTGATCGGAAGGGAGGGTGAGGCAGGGATACCTACGTCACAGGATCCACTTCCACTACTACTCCCTCCTTCCATCTATACAGGGCCTAATCCGTTTTTCGAGGCTAAATTTGACCAAATGTTAGAGTAATAATATATGACATGCAACTTACACAAAGCATACGGTCAAATTCGTATGTGAAAGGAGCTTCCAATGAAATAATTTTCACATTATACATCTCATGTAGTATTAATCTTGTCAATAGTCAAAGGCGGTTTTTGAAAAATGCATTAGAGCATGCTTAATAATGTTGCCAGCTGTTGGCTATAAAGAGATGCCACCTCACTTAGAGCCATCATAAAAAATACTCCCTCCTTTCCGATTTATAAAGCTCAATTCAAAAACCTCACCAACCAAGGTAGATGATGAGTGGTGGAATACTTTTTGTAGTTTGCAAAAGCACCTAATTAATGCTCTTGTTTTCTCAAAAAATTATGTTTACCAATGCATTAACTGCAATGCATGCATAAAGTACATGCATCGATAAATTTTATCTTAATACTTGCATGCAATAATTTAATGCACCTTGGAATCTGAAGTTGTGATGGGGAACAACCAAATTAAGCCTTATAAATTGGAAAAACTAAAATTTTGAGATAAGCCCTATAAACCGGAAAGGAGGGAGTACTCATATAAGCATTTAATATTTGCATGGTTAAGTAATAGATTGGCTCTTAGAATGGCTATTAGGTTTGTTCTAAGCATTTAATATTTGCATGAGGCGAATGCTTTGGAAGAGAGTCGCATGCATACGTACTATTTTTTCTTGATCTATGTATTATAGCCGGGCTCTAAAATAAGTGCCAGCTTCACTCTCTCTCTCTCTCTCTCTCTCCACTCTTCCCACCCCTCCAAGTAGGATTTTAATGACACGGAAAGTCTTATAGCCTGCTGACTAGGCCTTATTAGACTCGCTCTTAGGCCCTATATAAATGGAAGGAGGGAGTACTACGAGCACTGCATACTCTACTACAGATGTTGTCAGTACTCCACTAGTACTATTGGAAGGGAGCTTAAAAAAGTTACTATTGGACTGACTATACGTAGTGAAATCCTAGTAGGAAGAGCATGCGCGATAATAAGCACATTCACGTGGTTGAAAAAAAATTGGAAACCATCTCTGTTTGAATACAAATCTAGGAGTACGTACGAATGTAACAATATTGATTGGGCGTTGTTGAATATTGAAACTTTTTTCTGTAAGTTTGATCAAAGTAGAGATACTTTGACTACACATAAAACTTATATGTGAACCAGAAAGGATCGGAGGGAGTATATTGTATGTTCAAAAGCGAAACGAACATTGAATACCCTTTATATATGATTTGCGGCTGCTATGATCCCCGGTTCAAAAATTTGACTCTGCCTTAGGTATCACACATGCACCCACTCGTTCTCTCTCGATTTCATCTTGGGGTCCGGAGATCGATTGATAGAGGACTAGGGTGGGTACAATACGTTCTTTTCGCTTATGAACATACAATATACTCCCTCTGATCCCCACAGACCCCCCCCCCCCCCGCGCGGGTCATTTCTATCAAAGAAATAGACCAAACCTCTATCTCCTTGCACGACACGCAATTGTGGGGACCCTGACTCATAAGTCGTGATCACCGAATGCACGTGTACAGTGATCCCAGAGGTCAATGTTCACTTAACACACAGAAGCTGAATAACAAGAGTCTTACATCCATACATACCGTCTGACACAAATTATGACCATTATGGTCAAGTCTTACATTGATAAAGCCTTAAGGGCTGAACATCAAATGAAACACAAGCAGCGGAAATCTTCGTTGATAGGTAGAACCCATGCCATCTGCCTTAACCCTACAGGCATTACGTGGGAAGCGTCCTAGTTCGCATGTTCGTCTCCATAGAACTCTTCTTGACCTCCGGTTCTTCCATGCCAGCCAATTAAATAACCAGTGGCAAGCCAATGAGTACTTTGAATGTACTACTTAAGCAACCCATGTTTTGGTTCCAGATATAACAATGCATGATATAGGTAACTTTTGCGAGAAAGCTAGTTTTGAGTGCAATGACATGTTCAACAACTTGCAAGACATGCATCAGGCGAATTCAAGTAACCCTGAGGACAGGTTACTGAGATATCAACATAAATAGAGTGGGCACCAACCCAACTCAATCATGTCAAGTCCTTGGACTTGACCCATGTAGAACTTCCCACTTATCCAAACACACACACTGGTTTGTAAACGTGTGGACGTAGTTTAAGCAGCACCGCCCAACTGTCCTTGACCGTGGACACGGCTATTCGAATAGTTTTACACTCTGCAGAGGTTGCACACTTTACCCACAAGATCCGAGGAACTTCCGTGTCATCCACGACCCGCGGTACCTCAAGTACCCGGGGTAAGCACCCGATCACTACCTTTCCCTAGACGACACTAACAAGGAGTCCACTCGTTGTTCCGAATCCTCACGATGTACACTATACGAGACTCACTCGAGATCGTAACATCCGAAAGGGGACACAACAGTGTATCCGGTGCCTTGTGAAAACAGTCATGGCCGCCCTACCTGGCACGACCCCGTCCCGCGAGAGAGCACCAACTCTTCCCCGTCACTAGTAATGCGGGCTCCAAGCTAGTATCGGCCTAGGTAATCAATAATGCCCTTTCCCATATAAGGGTAGAGTGGTTGCGCATGTAAGGTTGGGACAGTCGACAAATCTTAAATCTAATCCGTTTACGAAAACAACACCCACTTGCCTCGGTACACCACTTCGTCATCAAGTGGTTACCCATCTCATCATCTCCCTCGGGCATAAGTGGCACCCGACGGGGTTTTCAAAAAAAATGCTTTAACTCCTTCACCATGCATATACCCGTCCCTTTTTGCGTAGCATCTACTTTAGCATCCTATCTACTCCCACCGGCATAACCCTCATATGAAGGTAGGGTCATGCACAATGCAAGTATCAACGAGGAAGTAACAGAGGCAACCAACCAACGTGGTTTACCATCTCATCATGATTCCGATGCAACAATAATAAGTGCTATAAGACATGCATAAAAAGGGTTTCATGGGCATGGTCAAAGGGCTGCTTGCCTTGGTTGGCTTGGTCTTCAAAGTCTTCAGGCCCTTCCTCTCCTTCTTCTCCAACTACTTCGTCAAACACGGGATCTAATCGTCGCAAGAAAACAACGGATAAATGAGACAATAATAAGAACAGAAAAGTCAAAGTGCTCAGAAAAATGTCAACTTATTTTTGTAAAATATTAGGAGGAAAACTAGGAAGGGGAAAATTCTTGGTTTTGGATTTGGAGCTAGGGAAACAGAGTTGTGGATTTTCAAACAGAGGTTCTATTATTCAAATTTGAATTTAAATTTGAACAGAGCAGGAAAGTGTAATGGATGTGCACGAAAGTTACATCAATAAATAGGTGGGATTATTCTGAGATTTTAGGAGTTGGAATTATTTCATTTGGATAAGTATTTTGTCCTGTGGAATTTTTGCAAAACAGCAGTAAAAAGAAAAAGAAAAGCGGCTTTGTGCCTTTGGGCCGAGAGGCCACGGGCAACAGGCCCGAGAGGAAATCAGCCAGCGAGGCTGCCACGTCCCGAAGGCGTAAAGTAATCGCCTTCACCGACGGCGAACCGGCTGCAGCGTGTGTTTAAACTGACGGTGGATCCCACCCATCGAGGCGTGAGGTCGACGGGCAGGCCCCACGGCCGTCGTCGTCTACCTCCATCCGAGGCAGCGCGAGCTCGCCGGCGGCGTCTGAGGCCGAGGAGGGTGCGTGGGTGGTACCGTTGGACTCGGGAGGATGTCGTCGCTCGGGTGGTGGTGGAGATGGTCGTTGGAGCAGCTGGTTCGCCGGTGACGAGGTCACGTGGCGGAGGTGTTCGAGCGTCGATGGTTCCGGCCGTTCTCGCTGCAAAAGAGTGGGAAAGAGAGGGAAAGGGTCGATGACGCCTTGCGGTTCGGATCGAGAGAGAACAAGGCGGAGGAGGTCTGTGCAGCGTGGACATCGACGACCGAGGCGGCGGAGCTCGAGCTCGATCTCGAGCTCGGCCGGCTCTGAGGCAACTGGTTGGTGCGGGAGGTGGATTAGGAGCGTGGGGAGCGACATGAGGTGAGAGGGAGGCTGGGGTCGCCTTTTATAGGCTGGCGAGGTCCACCGTGGGCTGCTTACGGGTTCCCGCGGGATCGGCTCGGGTGGCCGTTAGAGAGGAAATGGAGGGCTCGGGGGTGTTCGTGGGAGTGGTGTAGGGTGCCAGGGAGAGAGAGGAGGAGCGGGGCGAGCTGCACGCGGGCCATAGGAGTGGCGCGAGCATTGGCCGAGCGGGGTGGCGCTCTGGCGCGAGCTGCAGGAGAGAGAGGAGGGCGTGGGAGCAAGTGGGCGGCCTGCTGGCGTGGAGCGGACGTCGAGGGGCATCGACTGGCGCGCGGGGGAGGATCGAGGTGGCCGGGAGATGCGGCGTCAATGGTCGGCTGCGCTGCCAGGCGCTCCAGAGCACGACTTTGGCCGGCATCTGCGGCTTTCCACGTCCGCGCCCGTCCACTTGCGTCTGGAGGCTGCAGGGGGTATGGGCAAAAGCTGGAGAGGCCTTGGATGCTCTGGAAAGCTGAGGGGAGAGAAGGAGGCTGAGAGAGAGAGGGAAGTCTGCTGTCCAGAGAAGAAATATGGGGTTCCCCCTCCCTTCATCATTGCTTCCTCGGGCAGGGAAGCATCCAGGTGGTAGAGGGGAACTAGGATGGGTTGTGGTAAAAAGCACGGCTCAAGGAGATTAGTGGAAGAGGCTGGAATTTGCATTTTAAAATTCTGCCACAAGGTGTTTGATGATGGTTTGGGCAAGTAGATGACTTCCACTTGTCATGAGACTCCACAGGGTGAAGTGTCACATATAATTAGGGCCTTCCACCAATTTGGAGCTTATTTGGGCTAAGTTGCCAATGCAACTTTTGTAAACCCTAGAAACTGGCAGGAATGGACTTGTGCAGATCTAGTTGAGTAAATCACTTCTCCTTGATGCACCACTTGGTGTGGTGGCCTCATTTGGTCATGTGATCATGCTCACAAAAGTTGGGATCAAGGAGAGAAAGTTGGTAGTACAAAGTAGTTCAAATTTGATTCGGCGAGAGGGGTTTTGGGGAATTTCATGGGGTTATATTATTCTCCATGGCATGATACTTGCCAAGATCATCAAAACATGTCATATGTGACATGCTAGAATTTTCTTGGAATTTTTGGAGAATATTTCCTGTAGAAATATTTCAAATCCTTGAAATGAGCAGAAATGGTTTTGGGAGGTTTTGTCCAATATTTTGATCATAACCATGCATTGAAACTCATATATATGGTAAATATATGTCCATTGAGTCTCCTAATTTTCCTCAAATATTTTTAAGGCTTTAAAATAATTTTAACCTATTAAAGACCATTTCTGGCCTTAAGAAAAAGCCTTTAAATAAAATAGGAAAATAACTTTCAAAATTATATTTTTGTGGTTTATGGAAGTCCTATATCTAATAGGTCTCAAATATACTCTTTGAATTATTTTCATACCCCAAATCAGGTACTTGTAGTGCAAACCTCAATTCAGGGGTTTTGGAAAACTAATTTTTGAAAACACTATTTGGCCAAATTATTTTGTAAGCAAATACTATATTGCACTATACACATGGCATGATCATTGGGCAGAAGTTTGGGGCAAGGAGATGAAGTATATAAGGTGGAGTTGTGTTGACTTTAAAGAGCACTTGAAAACACAGAGAGAAAAACCAACTCCAAATAAAAGCCAAATAATGCAAAAGTTTTTGTTGGTCCAAATTTTCATGCTTTATTAATGCAAAATGAAATGTTACAAAATGCAGGGTGTGACAGACCTACCCCCCTTACAAGAATCTCGTCCCCGAGATTCCTAAACTAAGCTTTAAAGAGATATGGAAACTCGGATCTAAGGTAGTCTTCACGTTCCCAAGTTGCTACCTTGATGTGGTTGCTCCTTTGGACCTTGAAGTACTTGATGGTGCGGCTTGAGTGTGTCGCTCAGCCTCATCCAAAATGCGGATGGGCCTCTCACGGTAAGTCAAATCAGGCTGAAGGTCAATGGCTTGGTGACTGACGTCCTTGTAAAGATCAGGCTTGTCTGTAACTTGGAGACATTTCCGGAGTTGTGACACGTGGAATACGTTGTGCACATCGGATAGTTCCGGTGGTAGTTCCAACCGGTAAGCCACTTCACCTCGCTGTGCGGTGATCTCAAAGGGGCCGATAAATCTTGGTGCGAGTTTTCCTTTAACGTGGAAACGCTTGGTTCCCTTAAGAGGAGTTACTCGCAGGTACACATGGTCTCCGACTTGGAAGTCTACTTGTCGGCGACGAGTGTCAGCATAGCTCTTCTGCCTTGACTTGGTGGTCTTCAAACGCTCTCTGACAAGCTGGACTTGCTCTTCTGCTTCCCGGAGGATATCGGGCCCAAAGACCAGTCCTTCTCCGGCCTCTGACCAATTGAGGGGCGTGCGGCATTTCCGTCCGTATAGCACCTCAAATGGTGCCATCTGGAGGCTTGACTGATAACTGTTGTTGTAGGAGAACTCGGCAAAAGGGAGGCAATCTTCCCACTTAGCTCCATATGCTAGGACAGGCTCGGAGCATGTCTTTGGTATCTGATTCACTCTTACATCGACCTCCGGGCCTGTGGGTGGAAAGCGATCTTTGAAGGACAACTTGGTCCCCATGGCCTTTTGGAACTTCTTCCAGAACCTTGAGGTAAACTGGGTTCCTCGGTCTGACACAATCTCCCTGGGAACACCATGAAGACTTACGATTCTTTTGATGTATAGAGTTGCTAGCTGGTTACCATCATAGGTAGTCTTAATAGGGATGAAATGGGCTACTTTAGTCAAATGGTCGACTATAACCCAGATGGAGTCATGACCCTTATTTGACCTAGGTAACCCTGTGATGAAATCCATTCCGACTTTATCCCATTTCCACTCGGGAACCTTGAGTGGTTGGAGCAATCCAGCGGGTCGCTGATGTTCAGCCTTGACTCTTTGGCATACATCACATTTCGCAACATAGGTGGCAATCTCCCTTTTCATCCCGTGCCACCAAAATCTTTCCTTCAGGTCTTGATACATCTTTGTTCCTCCAGGATGGATGGAATACGGGGTGTCATGAGCTTCTTGCAAGATCAGATTCTTGAGCTCAATCTTGTTGGGTACGCAAATGCTATTCCCAAACCACACAAGTCCTTGCTCATCTTCTGAGAAACTTGGGGCTTTTCCCGCCTTGATCTTCCTCTTGATGCCTTCAATACTCTCGTGTCCCTTCTGAGCTTCTTTAACATCATCCATCAGGGTAGGCTTGACTTCAAGGTTGGCTAAAAATCCTGGTGCAACCAGTTCCAACTCGAAGCTTTCAAGTTCGTCATACAGGGCGGGTAGCCTGCCCTTAAGCATAGCATTCAAGGAACAAGCCTTTCTACTTAATGCATCTGCTACCACATTAGCCTTCCCAGGGTGGTACAGAACACTGAGGTCATAATCCTTGATCAACTCTAGCCACCTTCTCTGCCTCATGTTTAATTCCTTCTGAGTGAAAATATACTTCAGACTTTTGTGATCCGTGTATATCTCACACCGCTTCTGTAACGCCCTCGATGCGGCTATATCTCCCACGTGTCGAGGCACGACTTAGAGGCATAACCGCATTGAAAGCAATGTCGCAAGTGAGGTAATCTTCACACAACCCATGTAATACATAAGGGAAAAGATATATAGTTGGCTTACAGTCGCCACTTCACACAGTACATAAATAAACATCCATCATTCAGTGTACACTCAAGGTCCGACTACGGAACCAAAATAAAAGAAGATACCCCAAATGCTACACAGATCCCGATCGCCTAGCTGGGCACCACTACTCGATCATCAGGAAAAGACACATAGTAACGACCACGTTCCTCGTCGAACTCCCACTTGAGCTCGGTTCGTCACACCTGACCGCATCGTCGGCACTGCAACTGTTTTGGTAGAATCTGTGAGTCACAGGGACTCAGCAATCTCACACCCGCGAGATCAAGACTATTTAAGCTTATAGGAAGGACAGAGTTGTGAGGTGGAGCTGCAGCAAGCGACTAGCATATATGGTGGCTACATCGCAAAAGAGAGCGAGAAGAGGAGCAAAGCACGGTCGTGAAACTAGTAGCGATCAAGAAGTGATCCTGAACTACTTACGTCAGACATAACTCCAACACCGTGTTCACTTCCCGGACTCCGCCGAGAAGAGAACATCACGGTTACACACACGGTTGATGTGTACTTTAAATTGAGGTCAACTTCGGGTTTTCTACAACCGGACATTAACAAATTCCCATCTGCCTCATAACCGCGGGCACGGCTTTGAAAGATATTACCTGCGGGGTGTCCCAACAGCCCATTATAAGCTCTCACGGTCAACGAAGGATATTCCTTCTACCGGGAAGACCCGATCAATCTCGGAATCCCGGACTACAAGACATTTCAACAGCAATAAAATAAGACCAGCAAAGTCGCCCGATTGCCGACAAATCCCGATAGGAGCTGCACATATCTCGTTCTCGTGGCACATCCGGATGAGGCAAGCTACGAGTAAAACCAAGCCTCGAGTTTCCCGTGGTGGCCCATGGTGGCTCGGTTGGCCAGCACTCGAAGGAGCACTAGTCCGGGGGGTTAAAATAAAGATGACCCTCGGGCTCGCGAAAACCCGGGGAAAAAGGCTTAGGTGGCAAATGGTAAAACCAATGTTGGGCCTTCTTTGGACGAGTCTTATTCAAAGCGACCTGTCAAGGGGTCCCATAAATCACCCAACCGTGTAAGGAATGCGAAATCAAGGAACATAACACCGGTATGACGGAAACTAGGGTGGCAAGAGTGGAACAAAACACGGGCATAAGGCCGAGCCTTCCACCCTTTACCAAGTATATAGATGTATTAATTATAGAAGATATATATTGTGATATCCCCAACAAGTAAACATGTTCCAATAAGGAACAACATCTCCATGTTCAACAAGGAACAAACTTCACTTCACGCAACTAGCAGCGCTATAAGAGGGCTGAGCAAAGCGGTAACATAGCCAATCAGCGGTTTGCTAGGAAAGGATGGTTAGGGGCTGACATGGCAATATGGGTGGCATGATATAGCAAGTGGTAGGCATCGCAGCATAGGCATAGCAAAAGAGCGAGCAACTAGCATAGCGAAGATAGAAGTGATTTCGAGGGTATGGTCATCTTGCCTGCAATGTTCTCAGAGTTGTCGAAAGCTTGATCCTCGTAAGCGTTCTCAACAGGTTCCTCGTTCACGTACTCGTCTCCCGGCTCTACCCAAAGCAAGAACACAAACAAAGGAACCACAATAAATCACGGTGCAATGCACAAGCAACATGATGCAAAACATGACATGATATGCGAGATGTGATATGCAATGCGTATCAAGGCGCTCCGGAAGGAAAATGATGAACCAGGCATCAACTTGGCAAACCAAGTATGCCACTGGAAAGATGAGATGATTTTGGTTGAAATCGATATAAAGATCACGGAATCGGATGCACGGTTTGCAAATGACAAGCAAAACAAGAATGGCACAAATCTGCCATTAACAGCATGATGCCACTTAGCAAGCAACAAGAAATTAAGCTACTGCACCCAAACGTACCAACAAAGTACATGGCAGTGATCTACACAAGATGCTTGACAAAAGATGAGCACTGAGCTACGGCTAGTTCACATCATAACAGGTTCAAACAAGCATGGCAAAAGTGCACAAAATATCAGGCTGGACATGGCAAAAACAGCATCAGGTAGCAATGTTCAGAGCAAGAAAACTACATGTTACAGGAACTTAAAATATCAAAACAACGCATGGCATGAATCTACTCAAAGCATAGAACAAAAGTCCCTTACTGACCATAAGCCAAAAAGGATCAGAAAATATAGTAACACCCATGTCAATATCGCAAGTTTCATTAACAGATTCAGCAACATGGCATGTCAAAAACTGATAACAAGTAGGCATGTTTACAAGCTCAATGCACTCACTACAGAGCCTTACATGATAAACTAAGCATACATACATCAAGAAGACATGGCATAGAAGATATACATGGCAAAAACAACATCATAGCATTCATGGATCAACCACAACAACCTTGGCAAAATTGAATAACATGTAAACAATCTGCCAGGAAACATTTGATAGCAAAAGTAGAGCTCGATTGACTCAAGCTATAGCACTCCATAATTGCAAACAAGGGAATGGATGGATAGAGCAAGACATGTAGAACAAAAAATCCTTACTGAAGTATCTCAAAATATGCATGGATCTCTCGGTAGCATCAAGTTAACATGGCATCAAAATATCAGGAAAGCAGAGCTGAAAACAGCAACATCAGGACACCTACTTTGCATGCTTGTGCTAGTCACCACATAGATCACAAAATACATGGCATACACCCCTGGAAAGATGGCATGGCATATTACAAAACACATGTAGGACTCAAATTCATAGGGTGCACACATCAATCATAGCAAAAATAACAAAAGTGCAAGTTACATAAGAAACAGAAACTAACATCACATAGCCCTCTTCCAACAGCATTTCGGGCATCAATATGAGCTCAAAAGAAAATGACGCAATGAGATGAAATGATCTACTCTTCGAGGCGAACATTTTGATATATTATACGCGCAAAATGGAGCTACAGATGCAAAGATATGCTATGATGAAAATGCCATGAAATATTAACAGGATGCAAAATACTTGGAAGAAATTGGGGGAAGAAAGTCAACGTCGGCGGCTAGATTGGGATCGGGATCGGGATCGGGATCCGCCCGATCCAGCGGCGGCGGCGGGCGGCTGCTCGGTGGCAGTCCCGTGAGGAGGAGGAGGCGGGGCGGAGTCGGCGGCGATCGTGGCCGGGCGGCGGAGCGGCGTGGCGGAGGGTGAGGGCCGAGAGAGGAAGCGAGGAGGCGCGGGCTCAGCTGCTGCGGGCGCATGGCGCAGGCGGGCGGCAGGTCGAGGAGGGCCCCTGCTGGCTCGGGCGGCGGGCGGCGGAGGAGGCGGCGCTGACACGTGGCGGCGGCGGATTGGTGCGACGCTGGCGGCCAGTTTCGTCCGTGGCGGCGGGACGTGTCCGTCTGGCGGGGGAGGAGTTTTAGGGTTTCGGAGGAAGAAGACCCGGATTGGAGCGGGGAGGTGTTTAAATAGGCATAGAGGAGCTAGGAGAGTCCAAATGAGGTGTAGTTTTTGCCCACGATCGTGATCGAACGACGGAGAGCATGGAAGTGACTTAGATGGGTTATTGGGCTGTTTTGAAAGGGTGTTGGGCTGCAACTTAAAAGAGGCCTTTGCGAGAGTGCGGTTAACCGTTGGAGTACCAAACGAGCTCCAAATGACCGAAACTTGACCGATGGTCTACGGGTGGTATACCAAGGCCACTTGACAAACCTCGGTCCATTCGAGAAGGTTTAGTACCCTTTACGGAAAAAGCGTAAAAGGGCCGCCGAGGAAGATAGGAGTGCGGATTGCAAAAGCGGACAACGGAAAAATGCTCGGAATCATGAGGCGAACACGTATGCAAAAGCGATGCACATGATGACATGATGTAAAATGCATGACATGGACAAAATGCAAAATGAAGAAAAACCCAACCACGGAGGGAATATCATATCACAATGCCGAAAATGGCAAGAGTTGGAGTTACAAATATGGAAAGTTACTCCCGGGGTGTTACAGCTTCCCTAGGAGGTAATGTCGCCATGTCTTCAGGGCATAAACCACTGCTGCTAACTCGAGATCATGAGTAGCATAGTTCTCTTCATGCGGCCGTAGTTGCCTTGAAAGGTAAGCTACGACTCTGCCTTCTTACATCAGAACACCTCCCAGTCCGGTTCTTGACGCATCACAATATATCACAAATTCCTTGTGTATATCTGGTGTGGCCAGAACTGGGGCGGTGGTCAGCCTCTTCTTCAGCTCTTGGAAGCTCTCTTGGCACATCGGCGTCCATTCAAACTTCTTGTCCTTCTTCAAGAGCTGGGTCATAGGTCGGGCAATGCTTGAGAATCCTTCAACGAACTTGCGGTAATATCCCGCGAGTCCGAGGAAGCTTCTGACTTCCTTCACATTGCTCGGAGTTTGCCATTCAGTCACGGCTTGAATCTTGGTGGGGTCCACTAACAACCCTTCGGCATTCAATACATGACCCAAGAATCCAACTTCACGCAGCCAAAATTCGCACTTGCTAAGCTTGGCATACAGTTGGTGCTCTCGAAGCTTGTCTAGGACCATCCTCAAATGTTGCTCGTGCTCTTCTTCCGTCTTCGAGAAGACAAGAATGTCATCAATGAAGACAATGACAAACTTGTCCAAATATTCCATGAAGACCTTATTCATGAGATACATGAAGTAAGCTGGGGCATTGGTCAATCCAAAGGACATGACCGTGCACTCATACTGAGCCATATCTGGTTACAAATGCCGTCTTGAATATCTTGGGGCCTGATTTTCAGGTGATAATATCCAGATCGAAGGTTGATCTTGGAGAACACCTTGGCCCCATTGAGTTGATCAAACATATCTTCAATCTTGGGAGTGGGTACTTGTTCTTGATTGTAACCTCATTGAGGAGCGGTAATCAATGCACAAGCGGATGGTACCGTCCTTCTTTGCCACAAGCGAAAAGGTGATCCCCAAGGGAGGCACTAGGCGGATAAATCCCTTCCTCAACTGCTCTTCCAGTTGCTTCTTCAATTCTGCTAACTCTTCCGATCCCATTCTATAAGGCTTCTTATAGATGGGTCCTGCTCCAGGCACGAGCTCGATGATGAATTCAATGTCTCGGTCAGGAGGCATCCCTGGTAGCTCATCAGGAAAAACATCGGGGTATTCGCATACTACCGGCACTTGCTCCAATCCAACTTCAGTCAGACAGTTGACTTGGTTGGCTCGAGCAGAGGAGGGGTTGGAGGCAATTTTAACTTCGACTCCTCGGTCATTGGTCACAGTGACAGTCCGGTTGGCACAATCTATCAAGCCTTGGTGCTTGATGAGCCAATCCATTCCTAAGATCACATCCAAGCCTTGCGATCTTAAGATGATAAGGTTTGCTAGGAAGTCTATCCCATTAATGACAATTCCTACTCCTTTACATCCTATCTTGGCTCTCATCTCTGCTCCGGGGGTTTGTAGCACCATAGGGTTATTCAGGGGTGTAGGGGTCATGCCACTTTTTAATGCAAACTTTTGGGTGACAAATGAATGCATGGCTCCCGAATCAAACAAAACAGTTGCGGGTGCTGAGTTGACAAGGAACGTACCCAGCACGACGTCCGGGTCTTCCTTTGCTCCTTCTGCAGTGACATGGTTCACACGACCCCTGCCATTGTTTGGCGGGTTGCGGGGAGCTTGGTTCCTTGGTGGCATTCCACGACCTTGTCCTGGGTTCTGCGCATTGGAGCGCAGGGCGTCGGGCTTCTTCTTGGGGCAATTCTTGGAGTAGTGTCCTGGCTGACCACATCCAAAGCAAGTAACTTGGTTGGGGTTGATGCTCTTGCCGCATTGTTATTGGGGTTGTTGTAAGCTGGCACAGGGTTGGCGTCTTCTTGAGGTGGATAGTTGGTGCGGGTGCGGAGCTCTTGGCTCTTGATAGGTTGGCTTGATCGGGGCTGGCTGCCATTGGCGAGGCTTCTGGTTGCTGGAGCTACCCTTGTTGATCATCTTGCGCTTACGGGTATCATCCAAAGCACGTCGCTTCTCTTCAAGCATGAGTGCCTTGTTCACCAGATCAGGAAAGGTTGGGCAGTCACACACAACAAGCGAGTACTATAGAGTCTGGTTAAGGCCTTCCATGAAGCGCTCCCTTTTGGCAGCATCAGTGCTGACATCCTTAGGAGCATACCTTGACAGAACACTGAACTTCTGCATGTACTCCTTGACAGTGCTACTACCTTGCTTCAGGGCCCGGAACTCACGCTTATTGATGTCCATAATCCCAGAAGGAATGTGGGCCTTGCGGAATTCTGCCTTGAAGTCATTCCAAGTGATGTCTTGCCCAGCGCGCATGACCTTGAATCCATCCCACCAAGCTCTGGAGGTACCCCCAAGACAGTGGGCAGCATATGCTACCCTCTCACGGTCCTCAGTGCAGCCGACTAGTTCCAACAGGTCCTCAATGGTGCGGACCCGATGCTAAATGCGCATCCGGGGTTCAGCAGTCTCGATGAAGGTGGGTGGTGCATGCTTCTTGAACTCTGCCAACGTGGTACGTCCATTGCCGTTCCCCGCCGGTTGGCGGTTGACAGCCTGAGCAATCATCTGGAGGGCTGCTGTGTTGGCTTGGCGTTCCTCTCAGAAGGCTTGGAGGAGCTGAGTCATGTCCATGTTTGGAGGTGGTGGCGGTGGTGGAGCTTGTCCTTGGGCTTGGTCCTGAGTGGCTCCTACTCCGGCTTCTTGCTGCTGGGTAGAAGTACCAGTACGTGTTACAACAGGCATCCTATTGGAGCGGTCAAGGGCTCACGAGGGAAAGCAATACAGGTGGGGTGCCTAGTAAGGGGGTGGGCGTGACACAATTTTAAGTTAAACAAGGGCCAGAAGGGCCAAACCCATGCATTAAAACCAAATGGGGGATGTAGTCGTTTACAGGTTCCCGAAGGGAAAGTACGACTTCATCAAAGCAAGTTGAAAGCAAGCACAAGATAACATGGTTTCATTTGAACCATTACACGGACTCGACTTGGCATAAGGGGTACACGACCTATCCTACCTTAAGGGTTACAGACCGGCCTACCCTAGTCCTGAACGGTGTCTAAGTGGTGGAATGCTCGGTCGAGTATTCCGACTCCTCTGGGTCTTCCTCCTCACCTTCATCTGTCTCAGTATCTTCGTCACTTGAGGGAGTGGGGGAGTGGAGGAGCTGAACACGGCGCTGCTTTGCGGTGGCACCATGAAGAGGTTGCGATACTCCTTCGCCGTCATCTGGCCTTGCGCTGCTGATGTTCCGTTGGCATGCGTGTCTGTGGGGTCGCCCGCCTCGATAGGCTACAACGGGCTGTCCAGGGTGCGCCATCCTTCTTGATCCTGTCCGCCTTTGTGCAGGCTAGGCGGAGGAGTTCCTTGGTCTCGTGGAGTTCCTTGGGAGCTCCATCGACTCGAGGCAGTCTTTGAGCCAGGCTATCGGCACAGGCTGAAGTAGGTGCAGAAGCGAGAGAAAGTCCTTCGTCCATGGGTGGGGCTGGTGCGCTGCTCTCGTCATCTCCTTCCTTCACGATAAGGCAGGTAACGAGTGGCTGGCTCACTTGCCATCTCGGCAGAAGATCCCGGCGAAGGCGCCTTGAGGGCAGCAGATCTCAACGGCGAGAAGCAGTGGTCGCCATCTGGGGTCCCTCAAAGAACCAGCTCGTCGGGCGTCGTTCGCCCTAATGACTACCTCCACGTGATACTCCTTCTCAGTACTGTTGATCCAGTGCTCGTGGTAGGAGAAGGTGGGGGCTCGAGTAAACTGACACTTCTTGAGGCTGTCCTCGAGAAGTACGGGAAACCCGGTGGTCGGGGAGGTCCTCGCACACTGTGACCATCTACAAAAGTGGAAGGAAAGGGTCAATAGAGGAAATGTGACCTATGTTTAGGATATATCTAGAAAACGAGGTATATTGGTAATCTTAGTAGATAGTCTCACTCTAGCTAACGTCCATGCTAACTAAGGCTTCCCTCTGATCGGGATGGCTCGATACCAGCTCTGTGGGGACCCCGACTCATAAGTCGTGATCATCGAATGCACGTGTACAAATGATCCCGAGATCAATGTTCACTTGAACACTGAAGCTGAATAACAAGAGTCTTACATCCATACATACCGTCTGACACAAATTATGACCATTATGGTCAAGTCTTACATTGATAAAGCCTTAAGGGCTGAACATCAAATGAAACACAAGCAGCGGAAATCTTCGTTGATAGGTAGAACCCATGCCATCTGCCTTAACCCTACAGGCATTCATTTGGGAAGCGTCCTAGTTCGCATGTTCGTCTCCATAGAACTCTTCTTGAACTCCGGTTCTTCCATGCACGCCAATTAAATAACCAGTGGCAAGCCAATGAGTACTTTGAATGTACTACTTAAGCAACCCATGTTTTGGTTCCAGATATAACAATGCATGATATAGGTAACTTTTGCGAAAGCTAGTTTTGAGTGCAATGACATGTTCAACAACTTGCAAGACATGCATCAAAGTAATTCAAGTAACCACGAGGACAGGTTATAGATATCAACATAAATAGAGTGGGCACCAACCCAACTCAATCATGTCAAGTCCTTGGACTTGACCCATGTAGAACTTCCCACTTATCCAAACACACACTTTGGTTTGTAAACGTGTGGACGTAGTTTAAAAGACCGCCTAACTGTCCTTGACCGTGGACACGGCTATTCGAATAGTTTTACACTCTGCAGAGGTTGCACACTTTACCCACAAGATCCGAGGAACTTCCGTGTCATCCACGACCAGCGGTACCTCAAGTACCGGGTAAGCACCGATCACTACCTTTCCCTAGACGACACTAACAAGGAGTCCACTCGTTGTTCGAATCCTCACGATGTACACTATCTGAGACTCACTCGAGATCGTAACATCCGAAAGGGGACACAACGGTGTATCCGGTGCCTTGTGAAAACAGTCATGGCCGCCCTACCTGGCACGACCCCGTCCCGCGAGAGAGCACCAACTCTTCCCCGTCACTAGTAATGCGGGCTCCAAGCTAGTATCGGCCTAGGTAATCAATAATGCCCTTTCCCATATAAGGGTAGAGTGGTTGCGCATGTAAGGTTGGGACAGTTGAAAAATCTTAAATCTAATCCGTTTTCGAAAACAACACCCACTTGCCTCGGTACACCACTTCGTCATCAAGTGGTTACCCATCTCATCATCTCCCTCGGGCATAAGTGGCACCCGACAGGGTTTTCAAAAAAATGCTTTAACTCCTTCACCATGCATATACCCGTCCCTTTTTGCGTAGCATCTACTTTAGCATCCTATCTACTCCCACCGGCATAACCCTCATAGGAAGGTAGGGTCATGCACAATGCAAGTATCAACGAGGAAGTAACAGAGGCAACCAACCAACGTGGTTTACCATCTCATCATGATTCCGATGCAACAATAATAAGTGCTATAAGACATGCATAAAAAGGGTTTCATGAGCATGGTCAAAGGGCTGCTTGCCTTGGTTGGCTTGGTCTTCAAAGTCTTCAGGCCCTTCCTCTCCTTCTTCTCCAACTACTTCGTCAAACACGGGATCTAATCGTCGCAAGAAAACAACGAATAAATGAGATAATAATAAGAACGGAAAATTCAAAGTGCTCAGAAAAATGTCAACTTATTTTTGTAAAATACTAGGAGGAAAATTAGGAAGGGGAAAATTCTTGGTTTTGGATTTGGAGCTAGGGAAACAGAGTTGTGGATTTTCAAACAGAGGTTCTATTGTTCAAATTTGAATTTAAATTTGAACAGAGCAGGAAAGTGTAATGGATGTGCATGAAAGTTACATCAATAAATAGGTGGGATTATTCTGAGATTTTAGGAGTTGGAATTATTTCATTTGGATAAGTATTCTTTCCTTTGGAATTTTTGCAAAACAGGCAGAAAAAGAAAAAGAAAAGCGGCACTGTGCCACTGGGCCAGAGAGTCCACGGGGCAACAGGCCCAGAGGGAAATCAGCCCACGCGAGGCCGCCACGTTGAAGGCGTAAAGGCGAAGTACGCCTTCAGCCGACGGCGAACCGGCGCGCGCGTGCGTTTAAACCTGACGGGTGGATCCCACCCGTCAGGGCGTGAGGCTGACGGGCAGGCCCCACGGCCGTCGTCGTCTACCTCCGCCCGGAGGCAGCGGCGAGCTCGCCCGGGCGATCTGAGGCACGGAGGTGCGTGGGTGGTACCGTTGGACTCGGGAGGATGTCGCCGCTTGGGTGGTGGTGGTGATGGTCGCCGGAGCAGCCTGGTTCACCGACGACGAGGTCACACGGCGGAGGTGCTTCGGGCGTCGATGGTTCCGGCCGTTCCCGGCTACAAAAGAGTGGGAAAGAGAGGGGAAAGGGTCAGTGACGCCTTGCGGTTCCAGATCGAGAGAGAACAAGGGCGGAGGAGGTCTGTACCGTGTGGACGTCGACGACCCGAGGCGGCGGAGCTCGAGCTTGATCTCGAGCTCGGCCGGCTCTGGAGGCAACTGGTTGGTGCGGGAGGTGGATTAGGAGCGTGGGGGAGCGACAGGAGGTGAGAGGGAGGCTCGGGGTCGCCTTTTATAGGCTGGCCGAGGTCCACCGTGGGCGCGGCTTACGGGTTCCCGCGGGATCGGCTCGGGTGGCCGTTAGAGAGGAAATGGAGGGCTCGGGGGTGTTCGTGGGAGTGGTGTAGGGTGCGGGGGAGAGAGGAGGAGCGGGCGAAGCACGCTGGCCACAGGAGTGGCGCGAGCATTGGCCGAAGGGGCGGCGCCTGCACGAGCTGCAGGAGAGAGAGGAGGCGGGAGCAAGTGGGCGGCCTCTTGGCGTGGAGCGGACGTCGAGGGGCATCGGCGCGCGCTGGGAGGATCGAGGTGGCCGGAGAGGCAGGCGTCAACGGTCGGGTGCCTGCCAAGCACTCCAGAGCGACTTTGGTCGGCATCCATGCTTTCCAGCGTCATGGCGCCCACTTGCGTCTGGAGGCTGCAGGGGGTATGGGAAAAAGCTGGAGAGGCCTTGGATGCTCTGGAAAGCTGAGGGGAGAGAAGGAGGCTGAGAGAGAGAGGGAAGTCTGCTGTCCAGAGAAGAAAAATGGGGTCCCCCCTCCCTTCATCATTGCTTCCTCGGGAAGGGAAGCATCCAGGTGGTAGAGGGGAACTAGGATGGGTTGTGGTAAAAAGCAGGGCTCAAGGAGATTAGTGGAAGAGGCGAATTTGCATTTTAAAATTCTGCCAGAAGGTGTTTGATGATGGTTTGGGCAAGTAGATGACTTCCACTTGTCATGAGACTCCACAGGGTGAAGTGTCACATATAATTAGGGCCTTCCACCAATTTGGAGCTTATTTAGGCTAAGTTGCCAATGCAACTTTTGTAAAACCTAGAAACTGGCAGGAATGGACTTGTGCAGATCTAGTTGAGTAAATCACTTCTCCTTGATGCACCACTTGGTGTGGTGGCCTCATTTGGTCATGTGATCATGCTCACAAAAGTTGGGATCAAGGAGAGAAAGTTGGTAGTACAAAGTAGTTCAAATTTGATTCTGGCCAGAGGGGTTTTTGGGGGAATTTCATGGGGTTATATTATTCTCCATGGCATGATACTTGCCAAGATCATCAAAACATGTCACATGTGACATGCTAGAATTTTCTTGGAATTTTTGGAGAATATTTCATGTAGAAATATTTCAAATCCTTGAAATGAGCAGAAATGGTTTTGGGAGGTTTTGTCCAATATTTTGATCATAACCATGCGTTGAAACTCATATATATGGTAAATATATGTCCATTGAGTCTCCCTAATTTTCCTCAAATATTTTAAAGCTTTAAAATAATTTTAACCTATTAAAGACCATTTCTGGCCTTAAGAAAAAGCCTTTAAATAAAATAGGAAAATAACTTTCAAAATTATATTTTTGTGGTTTATGGAAGTCCTATATCTAATAGGTTTCAAATATACTCTTTGAATTATTTTTCATACCCCAAATCAGGTACTTGTAGTGCAAACCTCAATTCAGGGGTTTTTGGAAAACTAATTTTTTGAGAACACTATTTGGCCAAATTATTTTTGTAAGCAAATACTATATTGCACTATACACATGGCATGATCATTGGGCAGAAGTTTGGGGCAAGGAGATGAAGTATATAAGGTGTAGTTGTGTTGACTTTAAAGAGCACTTGAAAACACAGAGAGAAAAACCAACTCCAAATAAAAGCCAAATAATGCAAAAGTTTTTGTTGGTCCAAATTTTCATGCTTTATTAATGCAAAATGAAATGTTACAAAATGCAGGGTGTGACAGCAATTGATCTCTCAACATCAATCGATCTCATCAAGACGTGTCGGGGCACGAACCGAATGGGATGTCAAAACTAAGACGGGAAACGACACGTAGTGGAGGCAAAGTGAAAGTTTAAACGAACCGTTTGTTTGTATGCATGTCGGACAATTTACAACATTGGAAATAAAAGCATGGTCTAGGCCCACATGTGAATGATACTTGGCGGAATGTTCAAATGAGGCATGCGGGAGGATGGACTCGACCGGAGGGCGGCATGATCGATGGAGAAGAGGGCTGGAGAGGAATGAGAAATAAGCAATGCCACATGATTATACTTGAACGGCTCAAATAAACAATAAGTTGTCTCATTTTCCCTTCCGTCTTGGTCACGGAGTAAGATACTCCCTCTGTTTTTATCTACTCTGCATATTAGATTTGACTGAAGTCAAACTTCATAAAATTTGACCTAATTTATAGAAAACTAGCAAGATGCCTGGGCGTTGCATGGAACATCAAGATCTTGCGGGAGAAAAGTTTGAAAGAGGGGCCGGCCTTATCTGCAAATGTGGAGCGGAGTGTGGGTAAATTGTCATAGTTTCCTTCCTATCCGTTAGATATAGATCGGACGACCTATATGTCACGCCCAAGATGCGATCCTATCCAAAAGGAACTCGAAGGTCCCACCAAGGATAGAAGCGCATCTTGAAGACGCTTTTGCAAGGTGGATATCATTACATCAACATTACATAATAGATGGGGATACATACATAAGGCACAAATGCCACAAGAATACATCAACATCATATACAAGATCAACATCCGACTACGGATGAATCATAAACAGAAACTCAAACAATATCCACCCTGCTAGCCCAGGCTGCCGACCTGGAACCTATCCCCTGATCAAAGAAGAAGCAGAAGAAGAACTCCAATACAAGCAAACATCGCTCTCACGTCATGATCATCGCAAACCTGTACCTGCAACTGGTGTTGTAGTAATCTGTGAGCCACGAGGACTCAGCAATCCCATTACCATGGGTATGAAGACTAGCAAAGCTTAAGTAGGAAAGGAAGGGATAAAGTGGTGAGGTTGCAGCAGCGACTAAGCATATATGGTGGCTAACATACGCAAATGAGGCGAGAAGAGAAACAAAGGAACGTCGTCAACTAATAATGATCAAGAAGTGATCACGAACTCCTACTTACGTCCGACATAACCCGAAACCGTGTTCTCCTCTCGATCAACCCCGAAAAGAGACACTCACGATTCACGCATTACGGTTGGTGTATTTTAGAAGAGTTTACTTTAAGTTTACTACAACCGGATATTAACAAATTCCCATCGCCACATAACCGCTGCACGGCTCTCGAAAGTTTATACCCGCAGGGTGTCCCAACTTAGCCCATGATAAGCTCTCGCGATCAACGAAGGATATACCTTCTCCCGGGAAGACCCGATCAGTCTCGGAATCCGGCTACAAGACATTTCGACAACAATAAAACAAGACCAGCAAAGCCGCCCGATGTGCCGACAAATCCCGATAGGAGCTGCACATATCTCGTTCTCGGGGCACACCAGATAGGTCACCTCTGAGTAAAACCAGCCCTCGAGTAGCCCGTGGTGGCCCCTTGATCTGCCGTTTGGACCAACAATCGAAGGAGCAGCGCCCGGGGGTGGGGGCTAAAATAAAGATGACCCTCGGGCTCCGAAACCCAAGGGAAAAAGGGCTAGGTGAGGCAAATGGTAAAACCAATGTTGGGCCTTCTTGGAGGAGTCTTATTCAAAGCGAATCGTCAAGGGGTCCCATAAATCACCCGACCGTGTTAGGGACGCAAAATCCGGGAACATAATACCGATATGATGGAAACTAGGGCGGCAAGAGTGGAACAAGACACCAGGCATAAGGCCGAGCCTTCCACCCTTTACCAGGTATATAGACGCATTAATAATATAAGAAATATTGTGATATCCCAACATAATCCTGTTCACCATGGAGCAATCTTCATCTTCACCTGCAACTAGCAACGCTATAAGAGGGGCTGAGCAAAAGCGGTAACATAGCCAAACAACGGTTTGCTAGGAAGGGTGACAAAGGTTAGAGGTTCATGGCAATTTGGGGAGGCCTGAAGAGCAAAAGATAGGTAGCGCAGCAAAGCGAAAGAACGAAGCAACTAGCAAAGCAATGATAGTAGTGAGATCCAGGGTAGCGGTCATCTTGCCTGAAATCCCGCAAGGAAGAAGAACGAATCCATGAAGAAGATGAAGCCACGAAGACGAACCAAGCGTAGACGAACAAATCCTCACGATCGCAACAAAACGGGAACTATCGAGAAAAGCACACAACATAGTAAACACACCACACACGAACAAGGCATGATGCACAACAAGCATGATGCAAGACAAGACTACATGAAGCTACTCATGGCAAGAGATGATGCAAACAAGAGCAACACACTAAGGCAAGTTTAAATGAGGCCGGGAACAACATATAACAATTCCGGTAAGTCCTCATATGCAAATTTAGAAATTGGTCCAGATCTGATTAAACCTTATGTTCAAGTTGTTAAACATCAAGTTAAGATGCATCACGATGATCTACACGAAATTCTAGTCAAGTTACATATAAAGTTCATTAAATTCGGAGCTACGGGCTAAAAGATATGAGCAAAACAAGTTAAACATGGCATTGATGCAAAATGCATCCAAACATCAAGCAAACACCTCAAAACAAGGATGCAACATGATAATATGAAACTACATGCAATTCTAAGCAAGTTTCATATAGAGCACACTCAAAACGGAGCAACGGTTCAACACATACACATGAAACAAGTTTAAAGGACAAGCTGTCCAAAACAGCAACTAGGCATATTGCAAGCACCTAAACAACAAGCTACAGCATCTCAACAAGAAAACAAAAGGCATGGACATGAAGTACAGGTAAAGCATGACAAAACATGAACATCGAGCTATCTCCAGAAATCACTAGAACTTTCTCAAAAACACATGGCAAGATTGCAAATAATAACAGTTTCAGACTTTGCAGAAAATAAAATCAGGTTGCAATGTTTAGAGCTATCAAACAACCTGTTACAGCAAGCTATAATGGCAAAAAAAGGCATGGCATGAATCTACTAAATGCATAGAACAAATGTCCCTTACTGACCATGAGCCAAAAAGGACCATAAGATATGATGGCACCCATGTAAACATAGCAAGTTATATTACAGATTCATACATGGCAGGAACAACAATAAGTAGGCATGTTGGTGAGCTTGAACAACTCACCACAGAGCAATAAATGGCATGGCAAGGCAACTCACAGTAAGAAGACATGTTTATGAAGATAAACATGGCAATAACAAGTTCATAGAGTGCATTGATCACTAGAAACAATCATGGCAACATTGAACTTAAAGTTAACAGGCTGACAGCAACATTATTTAGCAACTTTGAGAGGAAGGTAACAACAACCTACAGCAAGCTATAAATGCAACCAAGGGCATGGATGGATAGAGAATGAGATGTGTAACAAAACATCCTTAGTGAACATCTCCAGATTATTCATAGAATGACTTGTAGAAGCAGGTTAACATAGCATCATGATATAACAGATCAGGACATGCAAAACAAGAACAAAGAAGTACCCTACTTAACAAGCTTGATGCACTCACTACACAACTCACAAAAATACATGGAAAGCACCCCTGTAAAGATGGCATGGCATAGATCAAAACTCATGTAGACATCAACCTCATAGGATGCACACATCAATCATGGCAAAAATGACAAATCACCAAGTTACACCAGTTTCAGCAGATTAACATCATATAGCACTCTTGCAATGAAGATTCAGGCATCAAGATGAGCTCAAATGAAAATGGTGCAATGGAACGAAATGCAGTAATTGTCGAGTCGAAAAATTTGACATATTACAAGCCCAAAATGGAGCTACGGATGCAGAGTTATGATGCGATGAAAATGCATAAAAATACTGGAAACTACGGGGACTTAGCAGTTTTCAGAGGGGGGGAAAAGTCAACCTCGGGCAAGGACTTCGAGGTTCACCGGATCCTTGCCGGAGTAGATGCCGGAGAGGAGGGGGACGCCGGAGGCGGGCGGATCCGGCCGGGGAAGGGGCGGAGGAGGCCGCTGCGGCACCGGTGGAGGGGCGCCGGATGACGGGGCGGGGACGCTGACCTCCGGCGGCGCGGGCGGGGCGACGAGGGGCGGCCCGGAGGGAGCTTAGGGCGGCGCTTGGCGGCGGCGACATGGCGCGCTGGCGCGGCGATCGCGCCGGCGCTGGAGGCGGTGGCGCCCTCGCTGCTGCTGGAGCTGGCGGCGGGCCGGGACGGAGACGCATGCGGGGCTGGGTTGCCGGCGAGGCGACGGGCAAGAAAGGCCCGAGGAGAAGACAGCGGCGGCGGGCGAGGAGGCCGTATTCGGCGGCGGCGAATGCCGGCGGAGGCGTGGGCGGCGTTGCTCGGCGCTGGCCCGATTCGCCCAGTATGGCGGGCGGATCTGGGCCCCGGTGTGTGTGGCAGTGGGAGGAGAGAGAGGAAGCCGGCGGGGCTGACCTGGCGCGCTCCGGTTGGCCGGGAGCGGCCGCTGGGGTGAGGTGGTGCGACCCGATTGGTCGGAGTGATGTGGCAGCGGCGGTGGACATGTCCGGCGCGACGCGGACGCGTCCAACGGCGCGGGGAGGAGTTTGCTAGGGTTTCGTCTGCGGATTCATCCGCGAATTTCGGGGGGAGGGGCTTATAAATAGGTAGAGGGAGCTAGGAGAGTCCAAATGAGGAGCGGTTTTCAGACACGCGATCGTGATCGAACGACCGAGAGCATGGATGGGAGTTTGGTGGGTTTTGGGCCACTTTGGAGAGGTGTTGGGCTGCAAAGAGAAGGAGGCTTTTACGGTTACCCGGTTAACCGTTGGAGTACCAAACGACCTCCAAATGGCACGAAACTTGACAGGCGGTCTACCGGTGCTATACCAAGGCCGCTTGGCAAACCTCGGGCCATTCCGAGAACGTTTAACACCCGCACAAGAGAAGAGGCAAAAGGGGGCACCGAGAGACATAGGAGTGCCGGATTGGAAAACGGACAACGGGGAAAATGCTTGGATGCATGAGACGAACACGTATGCAAAATGAAATGCACAGGATGACATGACAAAATGCAACACGCAAGCAAATGACATGGCAACGACGGTGAATAACTGACAGACACCTGGCGCATCAAATCCGGGGCGTTACAACACTCCTCCACTAACAAGAGATGTCGTCCCGAGATCTTAGGACCGAGACGGAAGAGAAAGAGGAAGAGGTGAAACAAGAACTCAAGAGAAGAAGCAAAGAATCGAGAGCACACGAGAAGAAGAGAGAAACGACGAGAATGACGAGAATCAAAAGCTCACGGAAATCAGATAGACTATGAAACCACTCCGGTTAGAACGAGATAAGAAACGAATAAGACTGAAACGATTTAGGCAGCACTCCGGCTGAACATGGAAGGAGTTGGAACTGAGTTTGACAAAATGGAACGATAGTTGACGAGAGGAACAACACAATGCCTCCGGAAGAATTGAAAGAATTGAATGAAAAGAATAGAGAAGAAAATGACAACTTGTGCCATGAATGGAACAGAAAGCAATCTTAGAAGAAAAGATTGAACGGAGTTGTTGAGAAAATCAACCACGAAAGAATAAGCTTGTTGTGGACTTATGGAAAACATCTCGAAATTGATGAGGTGATAACCGGCCGCAAACGGAAATGATTGAAAGGCTGAGAAGAACTAAGAAATGCAAAACTCCACTTCAAAAGAATACGGAGAATTAATTGCACTTCGAGATGCGAGAAGAAAAGATACTTGAACTCCACCAACAAGAATCTTGATGAACTCTTGAGAGAATGAATTAAATCATGAAGAACCACCATGAAGAACTCCGGTGACAAAAGTATGATGAGATAGAGATGAAGGATGAAAGAATAAGATGAGCCTTGCGATGATTTAGATGGATGTTGTCGGTGTACTAGAGTAGGGGTACCCTAGTATCCCGAACTCGTGCACGGGCAGTTGCAGTACCCCGCGGCAGGGCTGCATAATGACCGCCAAGGTCCTCCGTGGTTCCTTTGGAGCCATTCAAGAACAAAGTATTTAAGCCAAGAAGACAAGACCCCGGCAAGAGGAGCTTGCCGGGAAGGCCACTCAAGGCACGCAGAAGACAAGACCCGGCAAGAGGAGCTTGCGGGAAGGCTGGTGAGCGACAAGCTTCCGGCGCGACAAGGATTCAGCAGCGGCAAGGTGCTTGCCGCGGCAGCAACTCTCTTCATCTCCGCTCCAGCTCATCCACCAACGTGTTGCCATGGGGCCATTCCAGGCGTGCGTGTCAAGAGGCTGTGCAGCCAGCGGAGAGCAGCGGTAAGCGGCGCTGACAGGGGTGCCATCGTGGCGAGCGGTGGCGCCCCTGACGGTCCCTTTCTGCACTATTTAGGCGACATGGACGGGCATTTAATGCTTTTGTCCCTTGCCGTCAGAATTAGGTAGAATACACTGTACAAAGTAGCTGTACCAACCGCAACTCATTTTTCCCATTTTGCCCTTGTTTACGTTGCCACCTGTGGTGACCCCTTGAGCCTATAAACGGAGGCCCATGCGGAACGTAGAAAAGGTTCGGCTGGTTCGACTCATTGGAGACTAGAGACACTCAAGCTAGGTTTTGTAGCTCTCATTGCTCCCTAGCAAGAACACAAGATAATCAGACAAGCAACAGTAGGAGTATTATCTCTCCGGAGAGCTCCGAAGCTGGGTAAACTGCTCGTGTGCTTCGCCTCAATCTGCTCTTCGTGCGACCTCCGCCCCCCACCGAACCGAAAGGGGCTCGGTCCGCCGGTCCCATAGGTGTTCGTGGGTTACGATCAGCTTCCCCGACATTCTTTGGCGCGCCAGGTAGGGGAGGCGTCGAGGCTGTGTGAACCTGATCCGGTGTTCACACGAGCAACATCTTCATCATCTTCATCAACATGCCACCGAAGAAGAAGGCTTCGGCGGCGGCAGAGCCGTCCGCGTCAAACCCACCACCATCAGAGCTGACGAGTGGTGGGGAAGACGCTGGCGGAGTAACGGGCGTCGTCGAGGGAGCCCACGACGCTGCCAAGTCCAAGGACAAGGTGGCGCAGACCTCGGCGTCCGGATACGTACCGCGTCCATCTCAGGAGGCGCGAGACCGGCAGCGTCATGGTGCTCGCAGCGCCATACGTTCGTTGGGCCAAGATTGAGATGGTGGATCCAGAGATGCTCAAGAGCAGCTCGCGCGCCAACAGGCTGGTGCGAGCGGGGCACGGTCGCCTGGACGGGATACTGCTCCTTCTAATGTATTTAGAAGTCCGAGCACATCCCGCTCCTCGCACCGTTCGCCATTACCGCCCACCACTCAAGCGGAAGCTTTGGCGCGGGCTCAACTGCTCCTGGATTACCCTCCAACGGCTGACAAGGTCAACGAATGGAGGGCCACCATTCAAAGTCTCATGGTCTTTGCCAACGGCGACGTTCCGCGGCAACCAAGCACATCGCTGCCGCGGCGAGACGACAAGGCAAGAGCCGGTGGCGACGAGACCTGTGGGGGTGCAACCACCATGCACTCTCCACCCCGAAGGCCAAGATCGCCGACTCGTCGGATCCACCTCGACAGCGACTCCACCGCTTCATCGGATCCACGAGCTCGCCGTGATCAGCGCCAAGTTCTTCAAGAACGGCAACAAGAAGACGCTCGAACTCGCATCGAGCGCCGAAGAGAAGCGCGGCGTCAATCCAACCAGCGCGCTGGGCCCGCTGTCGACGTGCATGCGCCAGGGGAACCAGGTGACTTGCCGTACGCGGTAGGTTGCCCTGCGTTCACTCGTGAGCTGCGGCAAGTCCAGTGGCCCGACAAAAAAATTTCAAGCCAGATGTGCCAGAGAAGTATGATGGTAGGACGCATCCATCGGAGTTCCTCAGCATCTACACCATCGCGGTGCAAGCTGCGAGGGGATGAGACGACAAGATCCTCGCCAACTACTTCCCTCTGGTACTCAAGCCCAATGTTAGGTCTTGGCTCATGCACTTGCCGGACAGTTCCATATCTTCTTGGGCAGATCTATGCCATCAGTTTGTTGGCGCCTTCACAGGCGGCCACAAGCCTCATGGCCAAGAGAGTGACCTTCACCTGCTCGCCCAGAAGGAGGGAGAGTCCCTGCGCAAGTTCATTCAAAGATTCAGCCGTGTGCACTACAACATCCCAGATGTCCACCCTGCCTTGATGATGATCGTAGCGTTTCATCAAAACGTCTTGAAACCGCAGGATGAGGGAGGAGATGGCGATGTGCAAAGTCAAGGACGTCAGTGAGCTGTATGCCTTGGCCGACAAGTGTGCACGTGCTGAGGAAGGAAGAAGACTCCCAGGAGAGAATGCAGAAGCAGGATCTGACAGTGAGGAGACCTACCCGGCGAAGAAGAGTCGGCGGCGGAACAACCGAAGGAAGAAGAGCAAAGAGGTACTAGTTGTCGAGCAGTCCGGCAACGGTGGTGCCGCTAAGAAAACCAAAGTTGGTGGCTCCGGCAAGGAAGTTGCCGCTAGCGCCGACTTCAAGCCAGTGGCAGCCGCCGACAAGTAGGACATCTCCAACAAACAGTACTGCAAGATTCACCGCACCAAGGGCCATGACCTCCAGAGCTGCAAGAAGGTCGAGCAGCTTGTCGAACAGCAGAAAGCTGAGTACGAGCGGTGCAACAAGGAGAAGGCCCAGGAAGGTGCTGGGGGAGCTAGAAAGAAGCGACCCGGCCGGGGAGGACGCCGCGGCAAGGCCAAGCAGCGGCAAGGAGATAGACCTCCCCGCGGCCGCGACAAGGATGAAGACGACGATGCCGATGAAGATATGGAAGACGATGAAGCTGATGAGCAGGAGTTTCAGAAAGCCACGGAGGTCCTCTGCGTTGACGGTGGTGCTTCTCTGCATACCTCACACCGCCAGCTCAAGCAATGGATGCGGGAGGTTAATGCGGTAGAACCATCCGTAGAGTCACGCAAGCCTTTGAAATGGTCCAGCACGCCTATCATCTTTGATATTGAGGACCACCCTGATCGCATAACCGCGGTCGGGTGCTTGCCGATGTTGGTCTCACCAACTATCCGCAACCTCAAGGTCACCAAGATGCTAGTTGACGGCGGGGCCGGCTTAAACCTGATCTCCTCCGCAGTGCTCCGAAGCTTCAAATCCTCGACAATGAGCTCAAGAGACGGCACATTCAAGGAATCAATCCAGGAAGGAGCAAGCGAAGGGAAGATCACGTTGCGGTAACATTTGGCGATGAGCTAAACTTCAGGATCGAGAGGGTCACGTTCGACGTTGCTGATTTTCCATTGCCTTATAATGGGATACTTGGCCGTCCAGCACTCGCCAAATTCATGGCAGCCTCTCATTATGCATACAACTTGCTCAAGATGCTAGGCCTGATAAGTGTCATTTCTGTTCATAGCGACAAGAAAGATGCTCTTATCTGCGTCGACAAGATTTACCGGGAGGCAGCAGCTGCGACAGATAGCAAATCACTTGCCGCTGAAGCTCCCGGGAGGAATAAGAAGACCACTTTGTCCGGCAAGAGCTCTGATGCCCACTCCGGCAAGCGCACCTCTTCGTTGTGCTGTGCTACCGTCGAGGACGCACCATCGAGCTCCACCGGCAAGTGCAAGAAGATGATGGCAGCTCCGCCCAAGACCAAGAAGGTGCCCGCCAAGGAGGACGGCACTGGTGGTACCTTCACCATTAGTGCCACTCTCGACCCTAAATAGGAAGGCGCACTCGTTGCTTTCCTGCAGGCGAATGTCGGCGTGTTTGCATGGCAACCGTCTGACATCCCCGATGTTCCCAGGAAAGTAATTGAGCACCACCTAGCTGTCTGTCCTCATGCGCGGCCCGTCAAGCAAAAAGTCGAAAAGCAGGCGGGAGCGCCAAGAATTCATAGCAGAAGAAATCAAGAAGTTGGAAGCAGCGGGCCTTGTCAGAGGAGTGCTCCATCCCACGTGGTTGGCCAATCCGGTAGTTGTACGAAAGGCAAATGGGAAATGGAGACTTTGTATCGACTTCACGGATGTTAATAAAGCTTGTCGCAAAGACCAATTTCCCTTGCCGCGCATCGACCAGATTGTTGACTCCACGGCTGGATGTGATTTGCTTTCGTTTCTTGAAGCATATTCAGGATATCATCAGATCTTCATGGCAGAAGAGGATGAGGAGAAAACCGCATTCATCACCCATGTGGCACATACTGCTTTGTACGGATGCCTTTTGGGCTAAAGAATGCTGGTTCAACGTTTGCAAGAGTAGTCCATGACGCTTTTGAGCCGCAAATGCAAAGAAATGTAGAAGCCTACATGGATGACATAGTGGTCAAGAGCAAGGACAAAGCAACTCTGGTTCAAGATTTAGATGAGACCTTTGCAAATCTGCGCAAGATCAACCTCAAGCTCAACCCCGAGAAGTGCGTGTTTGGAGTTCCTTCCGGCAAGCTTCTCGGGTTCTTCGTGTCTCAGCGGGGAATTGAAGCCAATCCCGACAAGATCAAGGCCATTGAGCAGATTGAAGCACCAAAGCGCGTCAAGGATGTACGAAGACTTGCCGGTTGCGTGGCTGCTCTCAGCAGGTTTATCTCTAGGTCTGCTGAGCGCGCCCTTCCATTTTTCAAGATTTTGAAAAAGGCAGGTCCAATGAAATGGACTCCCGAAGCGGAGGCTGCGCTGTAGGACTTAAAGAGGTACCTGTCCTCCACTCCAATACTTGTCGCACCTAAGCCACAAGAGAAGTTGCTGCTATACATAGTGGCAACCAATCAAGTGGTTAGTACTGCGTTAGTAGAGGAAAGGGAGGCAGACGATGAGCCGGCAACCGAGGCAGATGCATCCAGCGACAAGCAGGGGGCTTCACCGTCAAGCTCTGGTCCCGACAAGAACGGATCTGCGCAGGATTGCGAGAAGATGCAGAAAAGGATGATGCAGCACCCAGTCTACTTTGTCATTTCCCTTCTGCAGGGGCTAGGTCAAGGTACTCTGGTGTGCAGAAATTGCTTTTCGGCCTCCTCATGGCCTCGAGAAAGCTGCGCCATTACTTCCAAGCACATGAGATCACAGTTGTCACTCGCTTTCCGCTGAAGAGAATACTGCAAAATCCAGAAGCAACAAGCAGGATTGTCGAGTGGGCACTGGAACTGTCAAGCTTTGGCCTCAAGTTTGAAAGCACTTCAACTATCCAAAGCAGAGCACTGGCAGAGTTCATAGCAGAATGGACACCAACGCAAGATGAAGAAATTCCAGAGACGAGCATCCCCATCAAGGAGGCATGTAAAGAGTGGTTGATGTACTTTGACGGTGCCTTTTCGATGCAAGGCGCCGGTGCGGGCGTACTGCTTGTCGCGCCCATCGGAGAGCACCTCAAGTACATAGTCCAAATGCACTTTCCCAAGGAGCAAGCAACAAATAATACTGCAGAGTATGAAGGTTTGCTTGCCGGTCTCAGGATTGCAGTAGACCTTGGGATCAAGAAGCTTGTTGTCAGGGGTGACTCGCAGCTTGTCGTCCGCCAAGTAAACAAAGATTATCAGAGTGCGTTGATAGAAGCCTACGTCGATGAAGTGAGAAAGCTAGAAGAACACTTTGAAGGCCTGCAAATGGAACATGTTCCAAGAGCTCAGAACGATATTGCTGACGGCCTGTCAAAGTGCGCCGCACTCAAGTTACCTGTGGAACCAGGGATTTTTGTGCTCAAGCTGACTCAACCGACTGTAACGCCATCGACTGGACAGAACAAGAAGAGGAAGTTGATTTATGGCGACTATTTTTCGGCAGAGCTACCCGAATCCGCCACCGCGAAGGTCCCCAAGATCAACACCAAGAGTGCTGAGGAGCAGTCTGCTCCGACAAGCCCCAGGGTTTGTTTCGTTGAAGCAGACGCTCCCGACAAGTTTTGCTCCGGCAAGCTTGTCGGGGAACATCAAGCTCCGGCCGAGCCGCAGGTTCTTGCCGTCGAAGCGGATGTTCCCGCAGCAGCAGATGTGCCTTTAGTCCTTGTTGTCGAGCCGCAAGCTCCAACATGGGCGCAGCAGATTGTCCATTTCCTTCAAACAGGAGAACTTCCCGAAGAGCAAGAAGAAGCGGAGAGAGTAGCCCGGCAGTCAAGTATGTATCAGTTTGTCGACAACACGCTGTACAGAAGAAGACTCAACGGTGTGAAATTGAAGTGTATTTGCCGGGAAGATGGACAGAAGCTGTTGGCAGAGATACATGGAGGCATATGTGGTCACCACATTGGCGCGAGAGCACTTGCCGGCAAAGATTTCCGGCAAGGTTTCTTCTGGCCGACAGCCCTCCAGGATGCAACTGCACAAGTAACCAAGTGTGAAGCGTGCCAGTTCCATTCAAAGCAGATACACCAGCCAGCTCAAGCTCTCCAGACGATCCCTTTATCCTGGCCATTTTCGGTCTGGGGACTCGACATCCTCGGCCCCTTTCCCGAAGCTGTCGGGGCTTTGAGTACTTATGCGTTGCAATTGACAAGTTCACAAAGTGGCCGGAAGTGGAAGCGATGAGGAAGGTGACAACACGGTCGTGATCAAGTTCTTGAGTCAATTGTTTGCCGTTTTGGGATTCCTAACAGGATCATCACCGACAACGGCACACAATTCACGAGTCGCACCTTCATGCAGTACGTCCAAGATCTTGGCTCCAAGGTCTGCTTTGCTTCTGTTGCTCACCCGAGAAGCAACGGTCAAGCGGAGAGGGCAAATGATGAAGTGCTGCGAGGACTCAAGACTAGAACTTTCGACAGGCTGCACAAGTGCGGAAGAAACTGGATTGAGGAGCTGCTGGTGGTTCTTTGGTCGATCAGACGACACCAAATCGAGCCACCGGCGGACACCTTCGCTCTAGTCTATGGAGCAGAGGCAGTTCTCCCACGGAACTCGTATACGGGTCACCTCAGTACTCGCTTATGATGAGCTTGAGCAAGAGCAGCTGCGACAAGATGATCGCTGCTCCTTGAGGAGGACCGTCTTGGGCTCTTTGTCTGAGCTGCTCGTTACCAGCAAGCTTTGCGCCGCTACCATAGCCACAAAGTTAGTGCCGAAGTTTCGAGGAAGGCGACCTTGTTCTTGGTAGCGTTCAATCCGCCAAGAATTCCAACAAGTTGGCCTTGAAGTGGGAAGGCCCTTATCGGGTGAAAGCGAGTCACTAGGCCCGGCGCTGTCGCTTTGAGACCGAAGATGGCATTCGGTGAGCAACTCCTGGAACATTGAGCATCTTCGTAAGTTTATCCATAGAGCGCGTTGCGGAACCTGTTCGCAACCACCTTTAATACAAGTCTTGCCGATGTTGCATGTAATCCTTTGTACAAAGCAGCGCGAGACCCGTGCATCGATAAAGCTCATGTGTTGCGCACAACTTGTCAAATCGTGCTTTCATAATCCTTTTTTTGCATGTGTTATCTAACATTTTGTGCAGCATCCACACCGTAAGCAATAACGAGCCACAAGGCTCCATAACTTTATTTTCTCTTCTTCTCTTTCTCAAAGAAAGGAAGGTTCATCCACCCACAAGTTAGCGGGGGAAGGAGAAGATAATGGTGTGGGCCACCAAGCATCGCTCGAGGAAGTATCGCCTTGCCGGGAAGCAAGCAACAGAAAAGCTAAGTTGCCAAAGTTTGAGCAATCAGTTTTAAATTATTTTAAGTTATCTTCCTCGAGCGATAGTACTTTGTATGGAAAACACTGTGCGGCGGAGGAACCAACTCGTAGCTAGTTTGCGCCCTTACTTTGTTTGAGTCCGCTCAACAACTTAAGTGAGCTGCAACTAGTTGCGACAAGGTTATTTGTCGGAGGCGGCA
The DNA here is from genome assembly GCA_021605205.1 of Aegilops longissima. NCBI lineage: Eukaryota > Viridiplantae > Streptophyta > Magnoliopsida > Poales > Poaceae > Aegilops > Aegilops longissima. The sequence goes on from CM038682.1 coordinate 399,862,599, forward strand.
CCTTGACGAGGCTCTTGACGTTCCGCACTCAGCGCTTCATGACAAAGGTGCCCTGACCGACAAGTTCCCTAAAAGCGTGAGGCACAAACATACAAAGGAAGGAATCAAGTAAAGGAAATAACATTGCAATCGTTGCCTAAGATAGAGTATATTACAAAATAACTTGTCGCAGATCTAATAGATTGTTCTCCTAAACATGATCAACAGCGACAAGGGAAAGATAAAACGGGCGGCCTAGTCTACGCGGTCACCATCGACCCTCTTGACCCCGCTCACCCTGTCCACAATGGGTGCGACAAGGGCCTTGAGCGCTTCAACGTCGGCAGTCGGCGGCAAGGACCTGAGGACGTTGGCAAAGCTAACGCCTGGATTGCGGAAGGCCACCTTCATCAGCACCTTCTGAAGAGCCCCTGCACAGATTTGGCGCGACTCGTCGGCCAGCTGCTTTGGGATCTCTTCCCGAGCCATTGGAGAGCCGCCACCACGCCCTTGAAGAACAGGCTGAGCTTGGCTGGGTTGGAGATGCTCGTCGGTGGAGTACCGAGATCCACCATCCCAGCTCCATCAGCTCCTTGTCGATGGCGGCGGCTGTATTTACAAGACCCTCATCGATGCATCACATTCTCTTTGAAGGTGTTATGGGCAGTCGTGGCATTCTTGACATCTCCTCGTTGGCCTTGATCTTCTCCAACAGACCGCTTCCCGCTCCTTGGCGCCGCCCAGCGTCTCCATCAAGGTGGTCGCTTCAGTTCAAGATCTGCCTTGGAGTCCTTGGCGGCGTCGAGCTCTTTGATCCTCTTAGCGAGACGGCCTGCAACTTCGCCAAGAGTGTAGGCGTCCTTCTCGCGCTTCGTGCTTCAAATGGTGAGCTCTTCGCCGCTCTTACGCAGACGGCCTCGGCTGCGTCACTTTGTCTCCAACTCCTTCTTGGCGGCCTCGGCAGCTGCGGCAGCGTCCTTTGCTTCCTTGAGAGCTCCGCCAAGTGATTGCTCGCGCACGGCAAGCTCTTCCGCATAGCTGTCGAGGTTGATCTTCCGCTGCGCCAACTCGCCTTCTTGCACAGATAGCTGCTCGCCGGCAAGCCGTTGCTGCTCCTCGACCTCAGCCTTCTCAAGGATGAAGGCTGTGCGCTCTTCGGAGAGTTGCTCCCGCGCTTCTGCTACATTCCGGAGAGCTTCTTGATTGGCGCCCCGGAGCTCTTCTGCGCTTCTCCATGTCTGCTCCGCCCTCGCGACAAGTGCTTCCGGGACTCCAGCTTAGCTTGTCGGGCGCGGTAAAGCGACAACAGCTTCTTCAGCAGCTGCTCCTCCTCGAGACTTCGCCATCGCTGCTGCTTGGCGCGTCAACCAGCGACAAGCCAATGGAGGCGAGCAGCTCTTCGTCGAAGGTCTCTCCCTCGACCGGCGCCCTGGAGCTCGACGCCCATGGGAGCTTGATGAAGACGCCATCGCCGGCCTTCAGATAGGCGCCGGGCTGGGGCTCTTCGGAGCCTAATGCTGCATCGGTGGCGAAGGGATCGGCGGTCGGTGTAGCGCCTAGCGCTCCTGCGGCCTCAGGGTCGTCAGTACGATCGCCAGACCCCTCGCCAGCCCTTGGGGCGGCAGCCTTGGCGGCCTCCTCGCTGGCGGACCCATCAGCGCCAGCCTCTTCCTCCATGGTGGCGGCGTCGTCAGTGTTGCCGTGCGCGACCTCCTCGCCGGCGACCTCAATCTCCATCGGATCTGCGGCAGATGGATCTAACGATCAGAAAAAGAAAGAACAGTCAAGCAAATGTTCGAAAAGAAGAACAGAAGAAAAAAGAACCCAAGGGGAATTGACACGCAAAAGGGTTACCTGCGATGGGATCTGTGGCCGCGGTCTCCACCACCGGAGGATCATGGCGCTGCCCTTTTGTCGGAGAAACTTCCTTATCGGAGAAGCCTCCCTTGCCGGAGAGCTCTCCTTGCGGAGAATTCTCCCTTGGCGGCGAAGTTGAAGCAGACGGAATTTGGGAGCGACTTCGGGCCCTCTGATGAGGCTGCTCTGCTCCTACACAAATCAACAAGTCAGATATCAAGAAGAAGGAGCACCGTGCACACCTAACCGTAAGAAATAAACCAAATACTTCTGTTGGGGGCTGTCTTTGAGGGGCTGCTCTGAGGAAGGTTGCGGGTCCGGCAAGGGGGTCTCAGACGCGCCTCACAGCCACCAGGGGATCGTCTTCGATGACAACCACCGGGTCTTGGCTCTCTTCGACGCTCTCGAGCCAGCGTCTGACAAAGGAAAGAGTTCATAATGAAGCAAATCAGATACAAGACAAAGCAACAAATTGAAGAATTACAAATAACTTGAATGACAAGATCTTACTCTTCTTCTTCCTCGGAGCTGGCGCGGACAAGTCAATTCAGTCCGCCTCGGTGCGGCGATTTGGAAGGGCGAGCTCCCTCGGACGCTTGGCGGGTGCAGGGGCCGTGGTCCCGAAGGCCCGCTCCCGTTGCTGTGGCGGCGTGAGGCGCTCCCGCAGCAGTGCTTGCAGCGGTGGGAGCGCAGCGTCAGCTGCGTGCGACGGCTGTTAGCCCGTCTGCCGCCCGCCACTTCCCGGTCTTCGGAGGTGCCTTCTTGGTGGAGCTGCGGGCTCCTCCATGCAAGCTACTGAAGGTGGGGGGCGCCCGGCAGCTCGTTCGGCTCAGCTTCAAGCTCGGCCTGCTCCTCCGCCGGCAAGCTCCTCTCGATCGGCAAGGCTTGCCGCCTCTGCTGCCTCCGCCTCCTCCACGGTGAACCCGAATTCACGGTGGCAGCAAGCTTCGCCGCCTCCTCCGGCCTGAGTAGCGATGCGATGCAGCTCGGCGTCGGTGGTGTCACGGGTGAGCCACTTACGCTTTCGCCGAGGCGGATAGGCACTTCTTCCAAGCTGTCGAAGAACTGCTGCATAGCGTCATCGGCGGGCTCTTGCCAAGTTGGAGCGATCCCATGGGAATCACACAGCGGCATCATTACACGAATGCTTGGTCGGCGAAGAGTTGTTGCACAAAGGAACGACCCCTTGGCAACATGAACCACTCGGGGTGATCTGGGTCATGCTTGAACAGCTCCGTGACATCGCATCCAGCTCCAAGGCGGTGAAATTCCGGTTGAGGCCAGGCGCAGCCTCATGATGTCCGCCGCATTTTGAAACTCCCAAGCAGGCCTCCTCCTCTCCTGCAAGGGAAGCGTGGCGCGGCGAAGAAATCTCGCCAACAGGCGCCTCTGATGAAGTCCGGCATGCCTGAGGCGCAAGATCCGGGTCACAGCAATCTTCAACCTAGCATCCTCTGGCGCCAAGTTGCTCCAATCGTTGCCGCACACTATGGGAGTTTGGCGCTGGGCAGTGAAAGGCTGCGGGTTTTCCTCGATGATCCAACACCAATCGGCTCTCCACTCCTCCCACTTGCTGCGGAGCTCTCCTTCCAGATATGCTTCTTTCTTGCCGATCCTGGAGATCCAAGCAATCCCTCCGGCAAGTGGCTCTCCTCTCTCAACGCAGGGCATGAAGAAGTGGCGGAAGAGGGCTACGTTTGGGTGGACTCCGACAAAGTTTTCACAAAGGTGTACGAAAACCGCCATGGTCAGGACAGCATTGGGGGTGAAATCAAGGAGGCAAAGCCCGTAGGTGTTCATGATATCGCAAAAGAATTCGGAAAAGGGCGGGAAGAGCCCGCAGTAGAAGAAGAGCGCGAAGAAGGGGTACCCGACAGAAACCAACTCTGATGTGGCAGCAGAGATTACCCTCGTGCGTGGATGCGCCCGCGTCTCCGTTGACCAGAAGAGGTAGTACCCCTCCCTCAGCTCCTTTGCGTCGAGCTGGGGGTCGAAGGTGGCCCGCTCCTTTCGCAGCTCCGTGAGCCGCTGCGCCTCGGCCGACTTCACGCCCTTCCCCTTGTCGACTTTCGGAGCCATGGTGGAGGTGGTGGAGGAGGCCGACGGCGTTGATGGCGTTGGTGGCGATGGGGGGCGGAGCGTCACTCTCTTCAGACTCGAGAAGGAGGGAGGGAGGCGGCGGTGGTTTTGAGATGTGACAGCAATGGCGAGGTGGGCGACCTGCCCCTGTTTCCCCTTATAAGGAGGAGAGAGGCGGACGTTCGCTTTTCCAATAAAGAAAGCCCCACGATCTCTCCCACGACGCCACGTTCGTGGCGCAGGCTGTTCGTGGGGGCGTGGTGGGTCCGGGCGGAAACGGCGTGATCTAGGCAGCGTGCCGTGCTGCTTATTTTGGGCCTGGCCCAACAGCGCTCGGCGTGTGTGGCCCAGCCAGGGCTCTGCCGGTGTACTAGAGTAGGGTACCCTAGTATCCCGAACTTCGTGCAGGCAGCAGCAGCACCCAGCAGAGGCTGCATAGTGACCGCCAAGGTCCTCCGTGGTACCTTTGGAGCCATTCAAGAACAAAGTATTTAAGCCAAGAAGACAAGACCCCGACAAGAGGAGCTTGCCAGGAAGGCCACTCAAGGTACGCAGAAGACAAGACCCCGGCAAGAGGAGCTTGCCGGGAAGGCTTGGTGAGCGACAAGCTTCCGGGCACGACAAGGATTCAGCCGCGACAAGGTGCTTGCCGTGGCAGGCAACCTCTCTTCATCTCCGCGCCGGCTCATCCACCAGCGTGTCGCCATGGGGCCATTCCAGCGTGCGTGTCAAGAGGTCTGTGCAGCCAGCGGAGAAGCAGCGATGGCGGCAGCGACAGGGGTGCCATCGTGGCGGCGGTGGCGCCCACACGATCACTACGCACTATTTAGGCGACATGGGCGGGCATTTAATGCTTTTGTCCCTTGCCGTCGAATTAGGTAGAATACAACTGTACAAAGTAGCTGTACCAACCGCAACTCATTTTTCCCATTTTGCCCTTGTTTACGTTGCCACCTGTGGTGACCCCTTGAGCCTATAAAAGGAGGCCCATGCGTAACGTAGAAAAGGTTCGGCTGGTTCGACTCATTGGAGACTAGAGACACTCAAGCTAGGTTTTGTAGCTCTCATTGCTCCCTAGCAAGAACACAAGATAATCAGACAAGCAGCAGTAGGAGTATTATCTCTCCGGAGAGCTCCGAAGCTGGGTAAACTGCTCGTGTGCTTCGCCTCGATCTGCTCTTCGTGTGACCTCCGCCCCCACCGAACCGAAAGGGGCTCGGTCCGCCGGTCCCATAGGTGTTCGTGGGTTACGATCAGCTTCCCCGACAGATGTTCCGACGAAATGGCAGAGGAAAAATTTGAACTCCGGAAAAGAAAAGATGAAAACACTTGGAACTAGAATTTATTCCTCAAGAACAAACTCCGAAGGAAGGGATTACTCACTTCAAGGAAATAAGAATAAGATTTATTGTATGCTTATCCTTCATCAAATTAAATTGATGACAAGCAATGGATTTTGCATATTACTTATTCTCGTTGAAAAAGGATTAAGGGGAAACATCGCACAAAACTTGAGAAAGTCTTCATGAACCACCAGTAGGATTTGAGAGAACGAATGGATTGATATGCTAATGAAGGAAAAGAATCTTGAACGAACCACCGTAAGAATTCGAAATGACTGATGAAAAAGACTGAATCACCGGGAAGAATTAGAAGAACCAATATGCTAGAGGGGATTTAGATGCAAAAGAACAAAGAGATCATGAGCTGAATAAAGAACACTTGGCGAAGCACCGGGATAATTGGATAACGGTAGCTGAAATGTGAGGACGAAGAATTCTTCTGGAACGATGGCCTCCGGTGAAAAGAAACAGAAATCAACTCCTGAAATACTCCGGATGGTTGAGAAAAAAGAATTTCCGACAAACAGAATAATTCGAGAGGGTAACAAGAAGCTAGAACCACGAATCTTCGAGAGAACGGGCAAGATTTAAGAGAAAAAATCTACGACGGTCTTCAAATGTTGAGAATGACGACGAGAATCACCATGCAGAACTGTTGAGACGCTCTGGGAGAATGAACAACAAAGACGTTGAGTCAACAATGAAAAGAATTTGAAATCGATCTTGGAAAGGCATCTGACTGATGGGATCCATTCTTACGTCATACTTGAAAAGAATTGAGAATAGCTCCGGGGAAATAGAAGAGTCAGGTAAGATCTTGGGAAAAAACCTGTGGGTTAGGGCCCACTGAAGAGATAACACCGTTGGAAAAGGTTGTTGACGAGATAGATGATGCACCAGAACAATTGAAATATTTGACTGAGGTGACAACCTCGAATTAATTCATACACCGACAAATCTCCTGAGATATCTAGAACACTCCGGAAGGATAAACTGGCGAGAGGCGAACGAGCAAAGAGAAATATTTGAGCTGAGGGAAAGAATACGATCGACAACGAAAAACTTGAATTGAATCCACCGGAGAAGAAAGGGATGAATAATGACGAACGAGACGAGAATTAATCGGTTGAAATGATTGAGGGAAGACTGAAGAGGCTCCACACGAATGGAATAGATGGTCGGAAGAAACTCGAACTCCGGGAATAATAGGGTGGGAGGGCGGGAAAACACAGATAACTTGGAAGGGGAAAAACGACGAATATCTTGAAGAGAAAACACCGGTTGAAATCATTGAGGAGAGAGAGCAAAAAAACTTCACACGAGTAGGATGGATACTCGATTACGGACTCCGGATCCGAGATGAAGAGGGTGGGTGGGTGGGAAAAGAAAACAACTGAGGATTGAACGCAAAGATGAAGAGGCTCGAGTCAACTTGACGAGAAATGCACCGGATGAAAAGAGCTGAGGAACAACTACCGGAAAAACCAACTGCGTGATCCTAAAGAAAAATTTGAAGGGGAAGAGAAGTAATTCAAAACACCTACGTCAAGATTCCTGACCAGGGCGACGAAGGGGCTGAGGAGTAAAAAGAATTCCTACTCTCCGATATAACTAGACTCCGAAAAACAGTTTATTCTAGACTCAACATCGGCCAAACTACACGATCAATCAAGGGGGCTCCTAGGGTCGGTCGAGGCTCTGATACCAACTTATCACGCCCAAGATGCGATCCTATCCAAAAGGAACTCGAAGGTCCCACCAAGGATAGAAGCGCATCTTGAAGACGCTTTTGCAAGGTGGATATCATTACATCAACATTACATAATAGATGGGGATACATACATAAGGCACAAATGCCACGAGAATACATCAACATCATATACAAGATGAACATCCGACTACAGATGAATCATAAACAGAAACTCAAACAATATCCACCCTGCTAGCCCAGGCTACCGACCTGGAACCTATCCCCTGATCAAAGAAGAAGCAGAAGAAGAACTCCAATACAAGCAAACATCGCTCTCACGTCATGATCATCGCAAACATGTACCTGCAACTGGTGTTCTAGTAATCTGTGAGCCACGAGGACTCAGCAATCCCACTACCATGGGTATCAAGACTAGCAAAGCTTAAGTAGGAAAGGAAGGGATAAAGTGGTGAGGTTGCAGCAGCGACTAAGCATATATGGTGGCTAACATACGCAAATGAGAGAGAGAGAGAAGAGGAACAAAGGAACGGTCGTCAACTAGTAATGATCAAGAAGTGATCCTGAACTCCTACTTACGTCAGATATAACACAGGAACCGTGTTCTCCTCTCGATCAACCCCGAAAAGAGACACTCACGGTTACACACACGGTTGGTGTATTTTAGAAGAGTTTACTTTAAGTTTACTACAACCGGATATTAACAAATTCCCATCTGCCACATAACCGCGGGCACGGCTTTGAAAGTTTATACCTGCGGGGGTGTCCCAACTTAGCCCATGATAAGCTCTCGCGATCAACGAAGGATATTCCTTCTCCCGGGAAGACCCGATCAGTCTCGGAATCCGGCTACAAGACATTTGACAGCAATAAAACAAGACCAGCAAAGCCGACTGATGTGCCGACAAATCCCGATAGGAGCTGCACATATCTCGTTCTCAGGGCACACCGGATAGGTCAACCTACGAGTAAAACCAGCCCTCGAGTTGCCCCGTGGTGGCCCTGCAGTCTACCCTTTTCGGACCAACACTCGAAGGAGCACTGGCCCGGGGGGGGGGTGCTAAAATAAAGATGACCCTCGGGCTCCGGAAACCCAAGGGAAAAAGGGCTAGGTGAGGCAAATGGTAAAACCAATGTTGGGCCTTCTTTGGAGAGTCGATTCAAAGCGAACTGTCAAGGGTCCCATAAATCACCCGACCGCGTTAGGGACGCAAAATCCGGGAACATAATACCGATATGACGGAAACTAGGGCGGCAAGAGTGGAACAAAACACCAGGCATAAGGCCGAGCCTTCCACCCTTTACCAGGTATATAGATGCATTAATAATATAAGAGATATTGTGATAACCCAACATAATCCTGTTCACCATGGAGCAATCTTCATCTTCACCTGCAACTAGCAACACTATAAGAGGGGCTGAGCAAAAGCGGTAACATAGCCAAACAACGGTTTGCTAGGAAGGGTGACAAAGTTTAGAGGTTCATGGCAATTTGGGGAGGCCTGAAGAGCAAAAGATAGGTAGCGTAACAAAGCGAAAGAACGAAGCAACTAGCAAAGCAATGATAGTAGTGAGATCCAGGGTAGCAGTCATCTTGCCTGAAATCCCGGAAGGAAGAAGAACGAATCCATGAAGAAGATGAAGCCACGAAGACGAACCAAGCGTAGACGAACGAATCCTCATGATCGCAACAAAACGGGAACTATCGAGAAAAGCACACAACATAGTAAACACACCACACACGAACAAGGCATGATGCACAACAAGCATGATGCAAGACAAGACTACATGAAGCTACTCATGGCAAGAGATGATGCAAACAAGAGCAACACACTAAGGCAAGTTTAAATGAGGCCGGGAACAACATATAACAATTCCGGTAAGTCCTCATATGCAAATTTCGAAATTGGTCCAGATCTGATTAAACCTTATGTTCAAGTTGTTAAACAGCAAGTTAAGATGCATCACGATGATCTACACGAAATTGTAGTCAAGTTACATATAAAGTTCATTAAATTCGGAGCTACGGGCTAGAAGATATGAGCAAAACAAGTTAAACATGGCATTGATGCAAAATGCATCCAAACATCAAGCAAACACCTCAAAACAAGGATGCAACATGATAATATGAAACTACATGCAATTCTAAGCAAGTTTCATATAGAGCACACTCAAAACGGAGCAACGTTCCAAAACAGCAACTAGGCATATTGCAAGCACCTAAACAACAAGCTACAACATCTCAACAAGAAAACAAAAGGCATGGACATGAAGTATAGGTAAAGCATGACAAAACATGAACACTGAGCTATCTCCATAAATCACTAAAACATGCTCAAAAACACATGGCAAGATTGCAAATAATAACAGTTTCAGACTTTGCAGAAAATAACATCAGGTTGCAATGTTTAGAGCTATCAAACAACCTGTTACAGCAAGCTATCATGGCAAACAAAGGCATGGCATGAATCTACTAAATACATAGAACAAATGTCCCTTACTGACCATGAGCCAAAAAGGACCATAAGATATGATGGCACCCATGTAAACATAGCAAGTTATATTACAGATTCATACATGGCAGGAAAAACAATAAGTAGGCATGTTGGTGAGCTTGAACCACTCACCACCGAGAAATACATGGCATGGCAAGGCAACTCACAGTAATAAGACATGTTTATGAAGCTAAACATGGCAATAACAAGTTCATAGGGTGCATGGATCACTAGCAACAATCATGGCAACATTGAACTTAAAGTTAACAGGCTGACAGCAACATTATTTAGCAACTTTGAGAGCAAGGTAACAACAACCTACAACAAGCTATAAATGCAACCAAGGGCATGGATGGATAGAGCATGATATGTGTAACAAAACATCCTTAGTGAACATCTCCAGATTATTTATAGAATGACTTGTAGAAGCAGGTTAACATATCATCATGATATAGGAGATTCAGACATGCAAAACAGCAACAGCAAGTACCCTACTTAACAAGCTTGATGCACTCACTACACAACTCAAAAAAATACATGGAAATCACCCCTGTAAATATGGCATGACATAGATAAAAAAAAACTCATGTATACATCAACCTCATAGGATGCACACATCAATCATGGCAAAAATGACAAATCACCAAGTTACACCAGTTTCAGCAGATTAACATCATATAGCACTCTTGCAACGAAGCTTCAGGCGTCAAGATGAGCTCAAATGAAAATGGTGCAATGGAACGAAATGAAGTACTCGTCGAGGTGAACAATTTGACATATTACAAGCCCAAAATGGAGCTACGGATGCAGAGTTATGATGCGATGAAAATGCATAAAAATACTTGAAACTACGGGGACTTAGCAGTTTTCAGAGGGGGGGAAGTCAACCTCAGGCACAGACTTGAGGTTCACGGATCCTGCGGAGTAGATGCGGAGAGGAGGGGGGCCTTGAAGCGGGCGGATCCGGCCGGGAAGGGGCGGAGGAGGCAGTGCGGCACCGTGGAGGGGCGCCGGATGACGGGCCGGGACGGGCTTCCGAGGCCTGGGCGGCGGCGACGCGGGGCGGCGCCGGAGGAGCTTGGCGGCTTGGCGGTGGCGACAAGGCCGACGGGAGGCGGCGACGCGCCCTACTGCTGGCGGCGGTGTATTTGGCCGGCGGCGCTGGCCAGCTGGGTTCCGGGCGAGGCGTCGGGCAAATGGCATGGCCGGAGGAGAAACGGCGGCGGGGCGAGGAGGCCATAACTGGGGCGGCGAACGCCGCAGAGGCCTTATGGCGTCATGAGCCAGTGTGCGCTTGACCAGTTCGGCCGGGCGGGCGGATCTGAGCCTGGGTGGGCGGGCAGTGGGAGGAGATAGAGGAAGCCGGCGGGGCTGACGTGGCGCGCTCCGGTTGGCCGGGAGCGGCCGCTGGGGTGAGGTGGCGCGACCCGATTGGTCGGAGTGATGTGGCAACGGCGGTGGACATGTCCGGCGCGACGCGGACGCGTCCGGCGGCGTGGGGAGGAGTTTGCTAGGGTTTCGTCTGCGGATTCATCCGCGAATTTCGGGGGGAGGGGCTTATAAATAGGTAGAGGGAGCTAGGAGAGTCCAAATGAGGAGCGGTTTTCGGCCACGCGATCGTGATCGAACGACCGAGAGCATGGATGGGAGTTTGGTGGGTTTTGGGACACTTTGGAGAGGTGTTGGGCTGCAAAGAGAAGGAGGCTTTTACGGTTACCCGGTTAACCGTTGGAGTACCAAACGACCTCCAAATGGCACGAAACTTGACAGGCGGTCTACCGGTGCTATACCAAGGCCGCTTGGCAAACCTCGGGCCATTCCGAGAACGTTTAACACCCGCACAAGAGAAGAGGCAAAAGGGGGCGCCGGGAGACATAGGAGTGCCGGATTGGAAAACGGACAACGGGGAAAATGCTCGGATGCATGAGACGAACACGTATGCAAAATGAAATGCACATGATGACATGAAAAAATGCAACACGCAAGCAAATGACATGGCAACGATGGTGAATAACTGACAGACACCTGGCGCATCGAATCCGGGGCGTTACACTATATTGCAGGATGGCAGGCACACCATCATCACCAACTCAGCTTTTTATCTACACTAGCAAGATGCCCTTGTGTTGCACGGAACAACAAGATGCATTTGTATGAGTAGTTTATCTTGGGGGAGAAAAGGATGAATAAGGGAAGGCCTTATTTGCAAATGTGGATAGGGGTGTGGGTATATTTTTGCAAAATTGCCATAGTTTCCTTCCTATCCGTCAGATATAAATCGGACGAACTCTTATAAAAAAACAGAGTTGATGATGATGGTGTGCCTGCCATCCTACAATATAGGCCGTCCAAGTTGTATCTGATGGATAGGAAGGAAACTATGGCAATTTTGCAAAAAGTTACCCACACACCTCTTCGCATTTGCAAATATGGCCTTCCCTCGTTCATCCCTTTCTCTCACAAAATAAACTAGTCATACAAATGCATCTTGATGTTATGTGCAACGCACGGGCATCTTGCTAGTAAGAGTCGAAATATGAACATTTACAATAGCAAATCTATATGATGTGAAAGTATATTCAATAATGAATCTAATGGTATTGATTTGTTATTATTTCTATCTATAAACATTGTCAAAGTTTACAAAGTTTGACTTTGAGCAAACCTAAAATGCGGAGTAAATAAAAACAGAGGGAGTACGCAGGGACTAGTATAGTTACTACTGCCAGAACATGGTAAGTTGGACCCCTAAATGCGGGCACGGACCGGGCACACGTCAATTATTCTTTCAAATAGTCAGACACCTACATTTACCACACCATCTGGCTACTTAATCAAGTGATATGCTTCACTACATGAAAAGGAAAAGGGTGGTACCGTACCCAAAACCACCACACTTGGGGCTAGGGTAACAATTTGGTATTGTACCACATTTGAACCAGGGCACAAAAACCACCTGTTCTGCGCCTAAAGCGCGACGCGGAGCACTGACGCTCGAATATGGCCGGGAAAACAGGGAAATCGACATGTGGGGCACACCTGTCGGGACGACGCGGCGCAGACTAGTCCAATGGAGGAGCTGACCCACGACCTCCTCGCCACCGGCAACCGTTCATGTGGGTCGTGGGGGGCAGCAATGTGGCGCAGCTCCAGCACCACCTCTGGACACGGCGACCGCGGTGAGCGATACACTCACCATCGCTGGACATGGTTGGTTTTATTGTGCCGAGGGTGGCGTTAGCGCTGTGGCACGACCAGCAGATCAACACCCGGCTCGTCAAGGATGCACGGGGCGCCGAAGTGCGCACGCGCCGTGACGCGTTCACGGAGTGGTGTAGTGTGGCCAACTTCATCCCCAGGACCTGAGACCATGCCGGGTCGTCTTGGTTTTTCAATGACATGTGGGGTCACATGTGAGCAAAGGGCATCTCCAACATTGCCACGACCGCAGCTGACTACCTTGGCACACCAAAAACCCTCGCCCCTCGCGCTGTCGCGTGGTGCGTTCCCAGCCGGCGCCAACTGCCCGCATTCATGCCGTCCGTCCGTATGCAGTCGTTAAGAGGTTTGGTGCCCGAGGAACCAACTCCGGCGACTTAATGACGCACCCGGACGCTTGGCCTCACCTGAATGCGATACTTAAAGCGGCAACGCCCAGCTAACCTCCACACTATGGCGCATCGTCCCGCTACCTGGCACCACAACCGCCATGACCGCGAGCGCGAACGCTCTGCGGGAGAGCTTGTCTTCGGGGATGAAGCTCGAGGTCGCCGCCCTCGCTCAAGTCGCCGCTCACGATGCAATAGCAGCGTAGCCGGACGCGGACGCGACCGCACAAGCGGTGCCCACCCTGGCGGCCGATGACGGGAGCACCGTCAGCCACGCGTCCTACTTGCCGCCGTCCAACGTCTCGCACTCCCGAGGTCGGGGACTCCTCCGAGGATGAGTAGGGCATGGGAGGCGGCTGTAGGATTACGTGTTCCGGCAAACCCTTTTGAGGTTCGAACTCTGGGGTGCGCATGAAGGACTCTCTCTCTCTCTCCCTAGCTCGCTTGCTCAACGATTCCATGGCCTAGCTCGATGAACCCACAGAACACGAGACACAGAGGTTAATACTGGTTCGGGCCACCGCGTGGTGTAATACCCTACTCCAGTGTGGTGGTGGATTGCCTCGAGGGCTGAGGATGAACTAGTAGAGTGGATGAACAACCTCAGGAGGTGAGGTGTCCTTGAGCTCGATGAGCTGGTGGGTGTGAGGATGGAATGGATCCAATTCAAGACGAGTTGGTTCCTATGGTGGTGGCTAGTCCTATTTATAGAGGCCCTGGTTCTCTTCCCAAATGTTAGGCGGGAAGGGATCCCACAACGGCCAATTTTGAAGGGAGACAACTAGTACAAGCTATCCTGACAAAAGGTGGTCTTCGCCTGCCAAAGTTTCTCATGGTGTTGCAGCTGTGGGCTCCATGATGACCTCCGTCCTGCCGTCCTGGCGGTCTTGGTCTTGTTGCACCGATATAGAAACCTTTGCCTGATGCCTCGGGACCCCGCACCTGCGCTTGCCTCCTTAGCACCAAAGAGGAAACGGGTACACTGCGCCCGCTGGTGCTCGCCTGGTCTTGGTCGTCACGGCTCACGTCACGTGAACCTCGCGAGGTGCCCCTTGCATAGATATCTCCGCTCCTCAGGGGCCGGCCTAGCGAGGCCGCCCCCGGGGAGGTCTTGGTGTCGTCCGCCTCGTGAGGCTTGGCCCCTCGCGAGGGTCTTGAGTGGTTGCTGCTGAAGCTGAGCCATACCAGGCCGTTGGTGGAGCCACGCCATGGGCCGCAGGCGGGCAAGTCCGGGCACCCCCGGTCCCAGAACGCCAACAGTAGCCCCCGGGACCAAGGAGCGCTTGAACTTAGCTTTGAGGCGAAGCCAAAGGGCAAGTGCAGAGCGCTGCAGGCCCCAACCACCTGCGGCCTTGATTGATGTGTGGCGATTGATGGGATGTGGGTGTCTCCGCTTCCCCACATTGCGTCGGCAACCGTTCGACTTGACGAGACCCTGCTGCATGCAGAAGAAAACCATCATTACCTGCGATCGCGTAGGCCGGCGGTTGGCCTCCCTCTGGGTATAAATGTGGAGAGGGGCGGGGGGCCCGTTGCTCATCTCCTTCTCCGCGCCGCCTGCTTCTTCTTCTTCCTCGTCTCTCGTCTTGCCCTGACACTCATGGCGCCGATAAGGAGATTCTCCGCCGTTGAGAAAGGAGAAACCCCCCGCGAAGAGCAGGGGCCACTTCCACCGAAGAAGAGGTTGGTTCGCTCCCGCGACGTCGTCGTGGGGCAGGAGATGGCGTGGCCTTATGAGTGGCCTCCTCCTGGCTACCCGCTGCCCTTGTATGCCCAAGCGCAAGGCTCCGGAGGAGGAGGCAGCGCCCCGCGCCGCTCGCGCCACAGTTGTGGTGGCACGTGTCGCTGGCCCACGAACTCATGCCGAGGGCTCCTAGCGGGAGCTTGTGCTGCGGGCGGCGTTGCCACCGCACACATGGATCAGATTCCCGCAGTTCTTTGCTGAAGATATGTCGCCGAGAGGGCCTCTTGAGCTGCCGCTGCAGCATGCTGAGTCCAACACCACGGCAACGGGGGCGGAGGTCGAGGTCGTCTCCACGGGCAAGATCTTCATGACCCGTGGATGGGGCAAGGTCGCCCGCGCTTGCCGTGCGAAGGGGGCCCTCGCCATCCACTTCGAGTACGACGACGCCTCCATGATTTTATTCAAGGTCTTCGACGAGGAAGGCTGCCGCCTGGAGTGATGCCCTGGAGGGGGCCGCCTGGATAGCGCGGCAGCGGGCATCGTGCCCGCCCCTGGCCCTGTCGGTAGTTCCTCCAGCAGCAGCGATGGCTCCTGGAATCCAGTGACTCTCCTGAGCTTGAAGAGACTCCAGAGACGAGCGAAGAAAGCTACATGCCCCCGAGCTCTCGCCGTGCCCGGAGCGCAGCGATGGCATCTGCTCGTCATCATCGATGATCTGGACGGGGCTGGCGTCCGCCCCACGTGGCCCACTATTGATGATGGCATCGATGGCGACGTTTGTAGATATGACTCCTAGAAGCCTTCTTCGTTTGTTCCCTGAGAGGAATCGAGATGAACCCCATGGGGTGTGTAAATAATCTGTAGTGCTTTTGCGCTGATATTATTCCCATTATGATGTTCGCGGTTGCGCGTCTTGCTGCGGCATTGTCCCCCTTTTTGTCCTCGCGGTTGCTTAGTGCTCTACGCGGACGGGTCCCAGTCCCCAGGCATGCTTCAGCGGTTGCTGGTATGCCAGGTCGCAATGCTGTGGTAAAGGCCAGGAGGTGAGCGGCCCAAGGTCCGGTAAGAGCTCCTAAGGCGCGATGCTCAAGAGGTCCCTTTTGGCATGCAAGAAGCTTTCTAAAGGTAGAAAAGGAAGGTGGCATTGCCAGAGCAAGGCTGCAAGAGTCGAAAATCCTAGGTCGCAGCGCTGGGCTAACTTGAATGCGTGACTTATCTTAGCGAGCCTGAGGCGACTCCTTGCGCAGCGCCTGATTTATGCGTCAATGATGGTGGTACTGCTAGGTTAGGTCCGCGCCAGCTTCCCCCCTTTCACGCTCTTCTAAGTGCTCTGCGTCCTCGGGTCCCGACCCTTGAGCGAGGCTCATCCGCCGCTGGTATGCCTGGTCGCGGTGCCGTGGTCAAGGCCAGGGGGTGAGGGCTGGAGAGTCAGTAAGAGCTCCTGAGGCGCGATGCTCAGGAGCTCCCCCTTTAACGAGCAAGCGAATTGCATGAGAAAAGGAAGGAGCTGGCGGGGCCACCCGTAGTTAGGCTCCGGAGATTCTTGCGAGTTAGTGCGAGGGGAGAATACAACTTGTAATCATGCTTGCTGCCCTGCTATTGGTCTTTCCGCAAGAAGATGAAGGCATTGAGGGTCTGGTGAGGTGACGTGTGTGGGGCGTGTCGCGAGCCAGAGCTCGACCACTCAGGTTTGTCAGCGTTGCAGGGACGGACCCGAGCACGAGCGCCGTGCCAGCATGTGTAGCCCCCGTTGCGGGATGAGCAGGAGGCCGGTCAGCAACGTGAGTTGCCGAGAAGGGCAACAGGCAAGCAAGTGAGAATCATAAGGTGACTCATGCAAGGAGGCAAGCTAGTTCAGTTAAAAGCAAGAACGATACATGCCACATGGACGGACCCATGCGGCCTGGGGATGATGCAGCCCGAGGGGCGCCCCCAATAGAGTAAGCTAAAGATGCAAAAGGATACACATCGCAGGGGCAGGCCCGTGCGACCTGGGGATGATGCAGCCCGAGGGGCGCCCCCAGCTGAATAAACTAGAAAATGTCACCTGGCACCATTGTTGATGAGGTGTTGAAGTTGCTGAAGACGCGTGCTGAAGGGGTTGCTTCTCACGAGTCGCCTGGGTCCTGAGCTGTAACACCCTCGATGCGGCTATATCTCCCACGTGTCGAAGCACGACTTAGAGGCATAACCGCATTGAAAGCAATGTCGCAAGTGAGGTAATCTTCACACAACCCATGTAATACATAAGGGAAAAAGATACATAGTTGGCTTACAATCGCCACTTCACACAATACATGAGTAAAACATTACATCATACAGGTACAATCAAGGTCCGACTACGGAACCAAAATAAAAGAAGACTACCCCAAATGCTACAGATCCCCGATCGTCCCAACTGGCTCCACTCATCGATCAAGCTCAAACGAAACAACACAAAGAACAAGATCTTCATCGAAGCTCCTCCTTGAGCTCGGATGCGCCACCGCACGGTTTCATCGGCACCGCAAACTGGTTTTGAAGTATCTCGTGAGCCACGGGACTCAAGCAATCCCATTACCATGGGTATCAAGACTAGCAAAGCTTAATGGGAAAGGAAGGGATAAAGTGGTGAGGTTGCAGCAGCGACTAAGCATATATGGTGGCTAACATACGCTAGTGAGAGCGAGAAGAGAAACAAAGGAACGGTCGCCACTTGTAACGATCAAGAAGTGATCCTGAACTCCTACTTACGTCAGACATAACCCAAGAAACCGTGTTCTCCTCTCGATCAACCCTAAAAGAGACACTCACGGTTACACACGGTTGGTGTATTTTAATTGAGATCAACTTCGGTTTTCTACAACGGACATTAACAAATTCCCATCGCCACATAACCGCGGGCACGGCTTTGAAAGTTCAAACCCTGCAGGGGGTCCCAACTTAGCCCATGATAAGCTCTCGCGATCAACGAATGAATAGACCTTCTCCCCGGAAGCCCGATCAGTCTCGGAATCCGGCCACAAGACATTTCGACAACAATAAAACAAGTCCAGAAGACCTCCCGGCGTGCCGACACCTCGATAGTAGCCACAGATCTCGCCTCGTGCCACGACCGGATGAACACTACGCACTGCAACCGACGATACCCCAAGTTGCCTCGGGGCGGCACCGCAAGTGGCTCTAGTTTGGACCAACACTTAGACAAGCATTAGCCCGGGGTAATAAAGATGACCCTCGGGATGCGCGACTCCCAAGGGAAAAAGGCTAGGTGAGGCAAATGTAAAACCAATGTTGGGCCTTGCTGGAAAAGTCTTATTCAAAGCGAACTGTCAAGGGGGTCCCATAAATCACCGGACCGCGTTAGGGACGCAAAATCCGGGAACATAATACCGATATGACGGAAACTAGGGCGGCAAGAGTGGAACAAAACACTGTGCATAAGGCCGAGCCTTCCACCCTTTACCAAGTATATATATGCATTAATTAAATAAGATATATTGTGATATCCCAACAAGTAAACATGTTCCAACACGGAACAACATCTCCATGTTCCAACAAGGAACAAACTTCATCTTCACCTGCAACTAACAACGCTATAAGAGGGGCTGAGCAAAGCGGTAACATAGCCAAACAACGGTTTGCTAGGAAGGGTGAAAAAGGTTAGAGGCTGACATGGCAATTTGGGATGGCTTGAGCAGCAAGTGATAGGTAGCGCAGCATAGCGATAGAACGAAGCAACTAGCATGGCAATGATAGTAGTGAGATCCAGGGTAGCGGTCATCTTGCCTGAAATCCCGCAAGGAAGAAGGACGAGTCCATGAAGAAGGCAAACGGATGAAGTCGAACGAATCCTCACAACTCCGGAACAAAACCGAAGCTAACGAGAGAAACAACCCGGAAAGAAACAAACAACATAGTAAAACAACCATCACATAAACATGGCATGATGCGCAAACAAGTATGATGCATGTCCGGTTTAATGAGGCATGGCATGGCAATCTGCACAAACAAAACTACAAGTTAAGTGGAGCTCAATATGCAACGGGTTGCATATTGACAAAACACCACATCAATTATTTAGTTTCTCTCTCGGTTATGTACTCAACAATATTAAATGTTGGTTAACATGGCAAGAGGTGAAAGAAAAGTAAACTAACTATTTAGGCAAATTTAAATGAGGCCGGAACAACAAAACAACAAGTCCGGAAACTCCTCATATGCATATATTAGGTTTGGTACTGTTCTGCCCTAAACACAATTTTAATGTTGTTAAACAGCAAAATAAAGTGTACCATGTTAATCTATGCATTTTTCTACCCCATTTACATATGAAGTTTATTAAAATCCGAGCTACGGTTATTTAGTTATGAATTAAAGCATTTTAACATGGCATATTAGCAAATTTAAATAAACAGCAAGTTAAACATTTTTAACATAGATGAAAGTGGCATATTATTAATCTACACAATTTTCTGAGCATTTAACATATATAAAGTTTTTACATAAGATGCATGGTTGAGGAGTTATTATATGCATGAACAGCAAAGGGTAATCCGTAAATAAGCAGTTCTCTGGAAATTAGATAAATCGTCCAGAGCAGGAAAAAAATAGCTCGGGCTGGAACTGGTGCGCTGCTCACATCGGGCCCAGAGGAGCAGATGGGCCGGCTTGGCGCGGGAGCTGGGCCGCAGGAGCTGGCGAAGGAAAAAAAACGCTGCTGGGCCTCGGCGCCTTCGTGGCCCATGCGCGGGACGACGGAGTCAACGGACACGGGCGAGCGTTCTCTTGCTCGATTCTGAAGAACAGAGAGAGAGATATTCAGAGAAGCGGAACGGGGAAGAAGAGAGAAGGCGAGGGCGACGGCGCGCGACCTGCAGGACTCCGGTGGCGCGGCCGGGCATACGCGAGGAGGAGGCACGGGGGCTCGCGGTCGCGGGTCAGCAGAGGAGGCGCTCGGCTGGGTCAACTCCGGCGCGAGGCAAACGGCGGCGGGGACGGAGCTGCAGCGGTCTCCGGCGACGACGAGGCAGAGTAGCGGCGCCCTGGAACTTGCGGGAGACGGCGAAGGAGGCTCGAACGGTGAGGTCGCCGTGGCCCTGGGAGGTGGAGGTCGCCGACCGTGGCTGGCGCGGCCCGCATGCGAGGAGGTCAACGCGAGGCCGGCGGGGACTTGGCGCGGTCCAGGACGAAGCAGAGGACGAACGGGCTCCGTGGCTCCAGGAGCGTGGCGGGGCGGCGAGATCCGACGGGCCCCGACCGGATCTGACGAGGAAGGGCGGCAACGGTTGACTCGGAGCAGAGCATGGCGTCCATGGCGTCGGTTCCCGGGGCTTGACGGGGCGCTGGAGAGGAGGCAGGCTGCGGACGCGGCAGGAGGAGCATCCGGGCGCGGGGAAGTGGCCTGGTGGTGTGGTGGTTGGAGACGAGGCGAGGTGGAGGAGCACGGTCACGGGGATGGATCGAGGAGCTCGGCTCCTGGACGAAGGGAGGTTGGAGAGGAAGGGCACGGGGGACCCTGGTGCTCCGGTGGCTTGCGGTCGAGACGAAGCAGAGGCAGGTGAGGAAGGTTGCCTCGATCCAGATCGGATCGAGCGCTGCGAAAGGTTGCGGGTGGCTCGGCGCTGGATGGGTGTGCGGTGGAGGCAGAGAGTGGAGGCGCTGGGTTGGGGCGTTGGGGATCCCGAGGAAGATGCGGCGGCGGCGGCGCGAGGGACAAATGTCCTAGATTTTAGGGTTTGATCCCATTTAGCAAGTGGGTGGATTATATATATACGAAAGGGGATGCTTTGGATCCTCCGATCGCGATCGGGTGGTCCGGAATAAATGGGTAGGGAGTCCAAATAAGAAAACGGAGACGTTTTATAGATCTTTGGGGATGAACTGAATCCAACGGAGATGACTGAGCGGGTCAGGTTCGGGGCAGGTTTCGGACGCATGCAAGAGGGGGTCGGTGGTGACGAGAGAGGTTAAGTGGTTTGACAAGAGGGCACCGAAAACACGGTTGGTCTCAGAACGGCCAACAAAGGCAAGGGGGGACGCGGCAACTACGAACGGTAACGAGTTTTATGAAAACATGCGGATGCAATGCGGATGATGCGATGAGATGAAATGCAAGACATGAACACAATGCAAAACAACAGACAAAACCCAACCACAACGGAAATAAAATATTGCATCTCCGGAAAAGGCAAGAATTGGAGTTACGAATATGGAAAATTGCATTCGGGGCGTTACAACACTCCACCACTACAAGAGGATCTCGTCCCGAGATCTAGGATGGCGCCGGAGAAAAGCGGAAGAGGAAGAGGTAAAACAAAGTTGCTTCTACGACAAAATAGTGAAACCAACGAACCTCGAGAGGTTGAAAACTTGAAAGAATAACACAATAGAGTTGAACGAAATTGAGAGCATTCCAGTAGAAAATAGAAACAAGGAACACCATGTTAACCTTGGGGGTTGCAAAGCTATGAATGACGATTACAATGGACAAGAAGGAATTGGAACCACTCTGGTTGAAACGAGATAAGAATGAATAAGAATGATATAATTTGGACAGCACTCCGACTGAAAATGGACGGAATTAGAATCATGAACTTGGCAAAATGAAAGCACCTGGATGATACTCCGGTTAAAAGAGGAACGATAGACACAACACTCCGGTTAAATCGATAAGCAAGGAAAAATACAAGGTCTTGACAATACAAGATGATGGGTCGAAGAGAGCAACATCACAATGCCTTCGGGACAAATGAAAGAGTGGAATCAAGATAACAGAGAAGAGAACAACAACTTCTATCACAATTGAATTTGAAAGAGCCTCCTTAAAAAAAAGAAGGATAGAACGGAGTTGTTGGAAAACCAACAACGAAAAGAATAAACTTGTTATGGGCTTATGGAAAACATCTCAAACTTGAGGTGAAATTCTGCCACTAACAAAAACAATTGCTTGCTTGCGATCAAAGAAGAGATGAAAACTTGATTCACCGAGAGAATAGGAGAAAACTTGGATCAATGATAAGCACCACAATTGGCAACATTCCTTCGGAAAGGCTTTAGGTGAAATCTAAACCAAGATAACTCCAAGGAAGAGATTGATGGATTTAAATATCTCATTCTTGACAACAAGTGAATCATGAAACATGAATGAAACTGTCAAAATGACATAACACCACCTCAAAAGATAAGGTCAAAAGAATTGCACTTCGGAATGCAAAATGAAGAATACTTGAACTCCTCAAGACAAAACATGTGTTGAACACCATGTTTATTTTTAGAGTATAACTTGGCGGATCTTAGCTTCGAGAGAAAATCTTGAAGAACAATTGAAGAATGAAAAGAATCCTTGACGAAGCACCATGTAGAGCCTCCATGAAGAACTCCGGTAAACAAAAGGATGATAGAAAGAAAGAGAAATTGAAAACACAAGGTGAAGCCTTGCAGTGATAAGAAGAAGCTTTGAAATGATATAACCGAGAAAAACTTTGAACTCCGGAAAGAAAGATGAACAAATGAAATCAAGAATTTTGATGAACCTCCGAAATAAGGAATTGAACTTACTCGATGAAACAAGAATAAGAATTACATTATGCTGATCCTTCACCAATTAAATTGATGGCAAGCAATGGATTTGGCATACTACTTATTCTCATTGAAAAATGATTACAGATAGAGATATAGCGCGAACTTGAGAAGGTATTGATGGAACCATCGGTGGGATTTGGAAACACAAATGAATTGATATGATAATGAAGGAAGTGAAATCTTGAACGAACCACCGTAAGAATTTAAATTGAACGAAGAAAAAGAACGAATCGCCGTAAGGAATTAGAAATGAACGAAGATACTTGAGAGAATTTAGATACATGAGAACGGAGAGATCATGAACTGATTAGAGGATATTTCGATGATGCACCGGTGAGATTTGGAGAACGAGAGCTGAAAGCTGGAATGAATAATTCTGAGATGATGGGCTCAGAAGAATCAAACTGAAAAGACTCCTGAATTGCTCCGGATGGGTGAAAAGAATTCTCACAATCAAAACAATTATGAGAAGATGGCATCAAGCTAGAACCATGAATCTTGAAGAGAATGGAGCAAGATTTAAGGGAAACTCTTCTTCGGTCTTCAAAATCCGAGAATGACGACGAGAAACACCACCATGAATTGTTGAGGCACTCCGGGATGAAAATTAGAAAGGTTGAACCAACGATGAAGATAATTTGGAAGATCTTGGAGAAAGACATTTGACTGATGATAACTCATTCTTACGTCAAACTTTGAAAAGAATTTTAGAAGCTCCGGAAAATTAGAAGAGTTAGGTAAGATCCTGGGAAAAGACATGTGGGTTAGGGCCCACTCAAAAGAACCACCGTTGAACAATTGTTTGAAATAGATATTGCACCGGTAGAATTAAATGGCTTGAATGAGATAGCATCCTCAAAAGAACTTGAGTGAATTGAGAATGGAAACTAGAATCTTCTGAGATATCTTCAACACTCCGGAACATTTGAATAGCGAGAAGGGGATGATTAAGAGATGCACCGTCATGAGAAAGCATTTGAAATGATGAAAAGAATACAATCAACACTGAAAACTTGATTTAAATCCACCGGAGAAGAAAATTAGAATGGAACAATGATAAGGTTGAAGCTTCCTTAGCGTCTTCATGAGAAATCACCGGATAAAACATTTAAAGGAAAAGAATGAAGAAACTTCCCACAAATAAAAGGATACATGATTAAGAAATCTGAGTCCTTGAAGAAAAAAAAGGGTGGGAGGGTGGGAAAACAAAAACAACTTGGGTCGGATGAAACGAACACCGTTGAGAAAAAACTTAGAATTGATCTTGCGAATGTTGGAATGATCGGATCCACTTGAAGAGAAGCACACGGTTGGAAAGGATTGAAAAGACGACCTTGATGAACAAGAAGGATTAGCATCCACATAGAAATATGAGAACACCACTTAGAATAAGGTATGGAATCAACACTTGACATTGAAGCAACTCGAATACCACAAAACAAAACAAAAACAAAGGATTTGGCTTGCGGAATAAGCCGGAACAAATACATATGATAGAGATTTACCCAATCCCATATCATGCATCTGTCGGAAAGATATTCTAGGAGCTACTTGAATTCCCACCTATAAACTCCCGAAACTTTCTGGTTATGCAATCTGGTGTTGGGGATACAGGGGACACAAAATATATCACCCAAACTAACAATACCTAGATCCAGCTGTATCCATCCTTCAACACATAACCAAGAAACCTTCGGAAATCGTTTACCTCGAACTTCGAAAAGCATCCGTTATACGAGTCATGGCAATACTCTCGAGCTCGCCCCAGTACTGGGTTATCGAGGTTATCTCACCAACAACTGCACAAAAGAGATTTTCAATGTCGGCAAAACTCAGGTATTCCAGAACTGCAACGATAAAATTGTGACGACAACACCCTGAGCTCAACTCCCCGGACACCGCCACAACCCCTAAATGACAGGAGGCACCAAGAACAATGTTCTCGCCACAAAACCATCGCACGATTCCAAGATACCAGCGTGATCCTAATTTTTTTGTGAAATTTGAGGAGAGAAGAGTCAAAACTCTACGTCGGGATACCTCACCAGAGCGATTTAAGGACCGAGGAGTAAAAGAATCCTACTCCGATATATATAATCCTAAGACTCAAAACATTTTCCGCTCTAGACTCAACAACGCCAACAAACAATCAAGTAGGGGCTCCTAAGTCGGGAAGGCTCTGATTACCAACTTGTAGCGCCTCGATGCGGCTATATCTCCCACGTGTCGAAGCACGACTTAGAGGCATAACCGCATTGAAAGCAATGTCGCAAGTGAGGTAATCTTCACACAACCCATGTAATACATAAGGGAAAAAGATACATAGTTGGCTTACAATCGCCACTTCACACAATACATGAGTAAAACATTACATCATACAGGTACAATCAAGGTCCGACTACGGAACCAAAATAAAAGAAGACTACCCCAAATGCTACACAGATCCCCGATCGTCCCAACTGGGCTCCACCACTGATCAACTGAAACAAAACAACACAAAGAACAAGATCTTCATCGAGCTCCTCCTTGAGCTCGGATGCGTCACCTGCACGGTTTCATCGGCACCTGCAAACTGGTTTTGGAAGTATCTGTGAGCCACGGGGACTCAGCAATCCCATTACCATGGGTATCAAGACTAGCAAAGCTTAGTGGGAAAGGAAGGGATAAAGTGGTGAGGTTGCAGCAGCGACTAAGCATATATGGTGGCTAACATACGCAAGTGAGAGCGAGAAGAGAAACAAAGGAACGGTCGCCACTTGTAACGATCAAGAAGTGATCCTGAACTCCTACTTACGTCAGACATAACCCAAGAAACCGTGTTCTCCTCTCGATCAACCCCGAAAAGAGACACTCACGGTTACACACACGGTTGGTGTATTTTAATTGAGATCAACTTCGGGTTTTCTACAACCGGACATTAACAAATTCCCATCTGCCACATAACCGCGGGCACGGCTTTCGAAAGTTCAAACCCTGCAGGGGGGTCCCAACTTAGCCCATGATAAGCTCTCGCGATCAACAAGGAATAGACCTTCTCCCGGAAGCCCGATCAGTCTCGAATCCCGCTACAAGACATTTCGACAACAATAAAACAAGTCCAGAAGACCTCCCGGCGTGGCCGACACCTCGATAGTAGCCACAGATCTCGCCTCGTGCCACGACCGGATGAACACTACGACGGCAACCGACGATACCCAAGTTGCCTCGGGCGGCACCGCAAGTGGTTTAGTTTGACCAACACTTAGACAAGCATTGGCCCGGGGTAATAAAGATGACCCTCGGGATGCGCGACTCCCAAGGGAAAAAGGCTAGGTGAGGCAAATGTAAAACCAATGTTGGGCCTTCTTTGAAAAGTCTTATTCAAAGCGAACTGTCAAGGGGTCCCATAAATCACCCGACCGCGTTAGGGACGCAAAATCCGGGAACATAATACCGATATGACGGAAACTAGGGCGGCAAGAGTGGAACAAAACACTGCATAAGGCCGAGCCTTCCACCCTTTACCAAGTATATAGATGCATTAATTAAATAAGATATATTGTGATATCCCAACAAGTAAACATGTTCCAACACGAACAACATCTCCATGTTCCAACAAGGAACAAACTTCATCTTCACCGCAACTAACAACGCTATAAGAGGGCTGAGCAAAGCGGTAACATAGCCAAACAACGGTTTGCTAGGAAGGGTGAAAAGGTTAGAGGCGACATGGCAATTTGGGATGGCTTGAGCAGCAAGTGATAGGTAGCGCAGCATAGCGATAGAACGAAGCAACTAGCATGGCAATGATAGTAGTGAGATCCAGGGTAGCGGTCATCTTGCCTGAAATCCCGCAAGGAAGAAGGACGAGTCCATGAAGAAGGCAAACGGATGAAGTCGAACGAATCCTCACAACTCCGGAACAAAACCGAAGCTAACGAGAGAAACAACCCGGAAAGAAACAAACAACATAGTAAAACAACCATCACATAAACATGGCATGATGCGCAAACAAGTATGATGCATGTCCGGTTTAATGAGGCATGGCATGGCAATCTGCACAAACAAAACTACAAGTTAAGTGGAGCTCAATATGCAACGGGTTGCATATTGACAAAACACCACATCAATTATTTAGTTTCTCTCTCGGTTATGTACTCAACAATATTAAATGTTGGTTAACATGGCAAGAGGTGAAAGAAAAGTAAACTAACTATTTAGGCAAATTTAAATGAGGCCGGAACAACAAACAAGTCCGGAAACTCCTCATATGCATATATTAGGTTTGGTACTGTTCTGCCCTAAACACAATTTTAATGTTGTTAAACAGCAAAATAAAGTGTACCATGTTAATCTATGCATTTTTCTACCCCATTTACATATGAAGTTTATTAAAATCCGAGCTACGGTTATTTAGTTATGAATTAAAGCATTTTAACATGGCATATTAGCAAATTTAAATAAACAGCAAGTTAAACATTTTTAACATAGATGAAAGTGGCATATTATTAATCTACACAATTTTCTCGAGCATTTAACATATATAAAGTTTTTACATAAGATGCATGGTTGAGGAGTTATTATATGCATGAACAACAAGGTAATCCAGAATAAGCAGTTCTCGAAATTAGATAAATCGCCCGTGAGCAGGAGAAAAAATAGCTCGGCCGGAACTGGTGCGCTGCTCACATCGGGCCCAGAGGAGCAGATGGGCCAGCTTGGCGCGGGAGCTGGCCGCAGGAGTCATGGCGAAAAAAACGCTGCTGGGCCTCGGCGCCTTCGTGGCCCACGCTGGACGACGGAGTCAACGGACACGGCGTAGCGTTCTCTTGCTCGATCAAGAACAGAGAGAGATATTCAGAGAAGCGAACGGGAAGAAGAGAGAAGGCGAGGGCGACGGCGCGCGACCTGCAGGACTCCGGTGGCGCGGCCGGGCATACGCGAGGAGGAGGCACGGGGGCTCGCGGTCGCGGGTCAGCAGAGGAGGCGCTCGGCTCGGTTAGTTAGTAGGGCGGGCCCCACCTGTCATAGACCCAAGGGTCAAACTGGGCCCACCTGGTCAACTCAGTCAACAGGGTCAACTCACCGGCGTTTAGCCGCCAGCGAGGCCAGACGCGGCGGTGCACTGCGGGTTTCGCCTACAGAGCGCTGTTTGGCGCGCGGAGCACAGCTACGGGATGCAGACGCTCGTCCGCATCCAACCGTGGTGGTGGCGCGGCCGAGGAGTGGCCGGAGTGGCGCCGGCGACGAGCTCGGCGGCGGCCGAAGCTCCGTCGAGCTCGGGCTCGAGGCTA
The DNA here is from genome assembly GCA_021605205.1 of Aegilops longissima. Taxonomy (NCBI): domain Eukaryota; kingdom Viridiplantae; phylum Streptophyta; class Magnoliopsida; order Poales; family Poaceae; genus Aegilops; species Aegilops longissima. The sequence goes on from CM038682.1 coordinate 399,890,188, forward strand.
CAACGGTTGTGGCGATGCGAGGTTGGCACCTAAGGCTTCTATGCGGTATGGTTAGGACGTGGGTGTGCTCGGTTGGGCACTACGGTTACTGTGGCCACGGTGGCGAGGGGCTCCGGTGGCGGCGCGTTTCGGTCGTCGGTGAAGCGGCAGCTATGGCGAGGCAAAGAGCATGGGAGAGAGGGGAAAAGAAGCAGGGGCTCACGGTGTTTCAAATGAAGGAGACGGCGAGCTCGGGGGCGGCCTGACGGCGACGTACGGGTGACGGCGATCTCGGTCAACCCGAGGTTGAAGAAGACGGCGGTGAAGGCGTTCGGGGGCGTCCAGCGACGGGTGGCTCGGCGAAGAGCTTCAGCACGAGGATACAAAGCTCGGGGGCATGAAGGCGAGGCGAGGCAGTGTCACTGGGCGCGGTGGCAGCGAGCGGTGGCGGCGGCAGCGCTCTGTTGCGTGAGAGAGAGGAGAGGGGAGAGAGCTACGAGGAGGGAGAAGGTGCAGAGGGTCGGGGGGGGTGCGTGGCGTCATGGAGGCGTCCAGGCCCTCGGCGGCAAGCGGGAGGTGGCGCACGGCGGTGCGCGCGCGTTGGGCACGCGCCAATCCTCCTGGCAAAGGAGGAAGACGACAGGGGAGGAGGCGGTGGTGGGCTGGGCCAGTTGGCTGGGCTGCCAGCTGGGCCGGCCAGGTGGGCTGCATAGAAGGTAGGTCCAGGTAAGTCTCTCTCTCTCTTATTTCCTGTTTTCTATTTCTTTTATTCTATTTTGAATTAGTAAAAATACTAATCCATTTTGTAAAATCCTGAAAATAATGGTGGGTAGTGTTTGGATTATTTCCAACAACCCAAAACTAGTTTCAGAATTATTAGAGCATTTAAAAATATTTATAGGATTTAAATGCTCCAATTATAATAGGACATGAGTTAATTCAGAGATCCAGAATGTCCTGGAAATATATTCGTCATTTTTGGCAGAGGTTTTCACCTTTATCAGAAACCATGAACATTTTCAAAGGGCATTTTGGGTTCTTTGAAAAAGATTTTGGATTGAACCTAGTTGAGTTCCGTTTGGTGCTAGGGTTTGAATATCCCCATTTCAAGTTTAACTGAAATTTAAACATGATGCAAACACTCTAATGCATGCACTAACTAGGGTTGTGACAACTCACCCCCACTAAACAAGAATCTCGCCCCGAGATTCAAGCGTAGGGTAAGATGAAGGGGGAACGCAAACTAACACAATCTTCATGATCCAGGTTGCACTTCATAAGAACATTAACACGATCACCATCTTTGTTTTGATGTCTTGCTCTGAGAGCTCCAACTAACATGACAATGAGAGGAAAGGGAAAACTCCAGAAGGATCGATCTTCTCGAAGATCGAACAACTCAGGATCAACTCATCGAGTGAGACATTGAAACATCTCTCGAGCTCAGACACGAAACACATCGAGAGGGATGGAAGAACAAACGACGGGGTTTGATTTGGTGGGCAACAATTCCACGCTTAGAAAGATGGTGGATGGTGTCAAGGTGGCGAGGAAATAATTGCCATGATCCCGTAACGGGGCACTTTGGAAAGGGTGACTCGTTGAACTGTTCCCTTAAGTGGCGAAAAGAATTACTTTTGATATCTAGATCATTGAAATTCTTTGTACCAGCCTAAGGCAATCACAAATGATCGTTTGACGGAGTTCGAGAGAACGACATACTCGGGCTAGAATGGATGATGTGGACTACCTTGTTGGAGACAACACAATGGATGATTTTGCTTATCATCAGAAATGGATGGAACCCATGGTAAGTCCACTTTTGAAGATGATCTTGGACAACAACTGCTGAGAAGGCAGCCCATGGGAAATTGGCACAATGGCAGTGCAAGCTGGGAACAAAATGCAACTGTTGGGAATGTTCCAACCATTATATCTGCCTGAGATTCAGATCCGATTGGTGATAGGATACTTCAGACTCAAAGATGTCCGGAAAGAAAGTTTGCAACACAAATCGGCGAGATGACGCTATGAGATTCTCGGATATGAACTACTTATAGCAGGTTCCAAAACATGAGCCGGTTCTGCTACATACATGTGAACATGTTGTCCAAGACAAGCATGACCACGTAGAAGTCTTATAATAAAACACTATCGAGTTCAGGTTTGGATCCTTCATCAAGGATTTCGAAGTCTTTACGCGCGCTAGACTTCTTTTCCTTGAACGAATCAATCAGTGGCTTGGGGTGCTAGTAATTACACATGGAGTGGAGGTAATTAATCTACCAAACCATAGAATACTTTGCACATGCATGACTGACTTTGGACGATTCCAGGGGATACAAAACAAGCTTTCTCGAATTCACGGCGGCAACTTGCATCGATTGCACGAGAACTTAGAGGAAGTCACTACTTTCATCCAAACATATGCTTCACGAACGGAACACGAAGGCATTGTTTACAAAGTTTCCAACACTAGGTTGATGTTCAACATGATTCATGGGCGAGACAAAAAGCTGCTGATGGGCTCAACAGCAACTCATCGGAATTTCCATATCTCTGGACTTCCACCATCATGTGAATACGGTGATAGCATTAGTCAGACCCAAAAGATATAATGGTGTATGCTCGAGGGATCAACCACGAGTAAGACAACACTATGAACATCGTTGGTTCTTATTTGATTTGACGATAGCCCATACTCAAATCAAGGGTTGGATAAGACAATAGCACCGACAACTGATCACGAGGATCAATCAACGAAGATATCATCTTTATTCAACACATACACACACACAAGGATATCCCTTAGTGATGAACTAAGTCGGACAAGCTTTTATCTTCCAACTCTCCAAGTTATTGTTTAGCTCAACCAACTAGCTCAGGGGTATCCAACACAGATTCTTGGAGAAAGGGTGGTTCACAAGAAACCAACTTGATCACGAGCTCAACATATCAGTCAGGGGACAACCTGGTAATACTTCCGAGAAGATATTCAGAAAATCATGAACCACCGGTATGTTACTAAGCTCGAGAACAACCTTGCTTTTTAGGGCAAGATGATATGATCAAAAGAGTGAGGGATTGACACAATCCTAACTCATTGATCGAAGAGTGCACCAGAAATAAGGACTAGGTAGCACAATCAATCTTAGGATGATGATTCAATAACCAACACGCTAAGAATGAGAATATTGTCCATTTACTACCAAGCAACGAGGTTGCTAGGAGTATCGATTTCACACATCACAGTTCACTTGTCGGCATTCCGGTGACAACAACACGGGACCGAGGAATGAATAATGATAGCAAGAAGTATCACTACGTCAAGAATTCATGAGAAATGGTGCAATTCTCATGAAAATCCTGATATAAAGGGGGTAATACTCCGAGGTAGAACAGAATCAAAAGCTGGATGGGCACTTTGATCTGCGGAATACAACTTCTTTGACCCAATCCTAGAAATGGACAAGGTACTGGAGTTTATTTGTCCTAGTCATTCCGGAATAGAATGGCTTGTCAAGCCACAAGAATAATAGGCATCGATAAACGAATGCACGCATACTCTTGATTATCAATTGATAGATGGAGGTCAGAAAACAACTAAAGAGGGACAACTCAAAGGAACATATGTTTTTTTTCTGAGTTGTGGATGCATAGATTAGTATGTCGAGAGAAGCTCAACATTTCTTCCGGATAACCCATGCGGAAAGGGTGGAACTGGCAGATTCACAATTATGAATGGAGAACTCCTCAAGAGTACTCTGATTGTGATCCTTCGGTTCAGCGAGGAACTTCTGCCATAAGCGGTTCGTAGTATTTAGAAGGAGGAAATACCACGGACCTCGAGGACTATCACAAAGTTACTAATATCCTAAAGGAACTAGCAAATACTATCAACATGAAGTAAGTAGTGTGAATCTCGGGTTCAGAAACCCAAGAGTAGAATGCCTACTAACTAAGTGGCATCAAGGGATGCTTTCGAGCATAAAGGCAAGAATCATCACACTGGGACACAATCATGGCTGGATTACTAGATGATCCCCTAAGACACCTTGGGTCATAATAATAACTCCAACATATATGTTAAGGTAGTAGAATACCTCAACTCAGCAATTATTGTGATTAACCTGGCGCAAAGGAACATCAACACCAGAGGAAAAGGATTTGCAAGTGCATCAGATTGTTTAGAAACCTAGGATGACTCGGACAGCATAACGGCTGTAAATGCTCAAAAATATTTGGGACATTCTGCAAAAATGGTGGCATAACCACTCGATCATCACAATATCAAGATTCCGAGACCAACTATGAACATACGGAAGTAGTAAAAACTGAACTGGGATTTGAAACTATCAATTCTGTAAGTCTATGGATTAGTAACACGTCATCCTAATAGATAGATGAGAAGGCCTAGTTCTTAATCCCCGTAGAAAAGAAGAGGCTGACTCAGATCAGAAGGCCATGAGGTATAAGGAGTAAAAAGAGCCTTACGTTCTCTTCCACAATCAATTCCCTTACATAACTAAAGCATTTCTAGACTCAACTTCGACCAGTTTGGCTTGGTAATCCTACAGGCAGTCAGGCTCTGATACCATAGCTGTCAGGACCCCGATTCCAAGTCACATCGATCTACCCGGTAACACCTCATATAACTTTGCGGCATCACGCACGGTATTCCCATGGGTGTCGCCTGACCATGGCCCGGGACCGTTTGCGCCTTTTGCCTCACGTATATGATAGTGTCGCTAGCATCCATATGACAGAGAACCCGGCCGACATGGCTAGTCGTGAACCCAAATCGGCACTAACTTATAGGGACAGCATACATGAATCAACATCGAGCATGTCGGTCGCCAGCGTGCGAATCCGGCTGTAGCACTGGCTAACAAGACTCGGGAACCCGGCTATAGCAGGTTAGGCAGACTCCTAATGTCACCGCGTGACATTTCCCCAAAGGGATGTACACAGAACGGTGAATCACATGCCTGCCACCAAGTGTTCCGGAGCAAGAGGCTGGGCTAGCAGGACTCCGGTGAACCGGCAGAAGGACTACTATGGCTCATGGAAGCACAAGACTACATTTCCCATAAGAGAAGCTACCAAGGATAAACAACTAGGTTGTCGGATCCCACACATACCAAGCATTTCAATCATACACACAATATGCTCGATATGCGTAAATACAACATGGCATCACAACATAACTTTACGACTCAAGTATTTATTCATTAGGCTCCGAGGAGCGAGATATTACAAACATGGGTCTCATGACCCAACATTCAGAGCATACAAATCAAAACACATGCAGAAGCTTAACATGTCTGAGTACAGACATCTACAAATGAAAAAGGCTTAGAAGCCTGACTATCTACCAGATCCTGCCGAGGGCACAAGATCGTAGCTGAGGTATCAAGCTAAACGCCGAGTCCATGCGAACTACTAGCGAGACCGACGCCTCTCTGCAAAAAACATAAAATAGGCAAACGTGAGTACAAATGTACCCAGCAAGACTTACATCAGAACTAACTACATATGCATCGGTATCAACAAAGGGGGTTGTGGAGTTTAACTGCAGCAAGCCAACTTTGACTCGGTGGCTATCCTGAACTACGACTGCAACTAACTCTTTTGAGGTGGCGCACACGAGTCCACATATTCACCATATCAATACACCACTATGGATCCACTCCCATCTTCCTACGAGAAGGCCATCCATAGCACTCACGCTTATCTTGCGTATTTTAGAGTATCCACTTTCACTTGTCTATGAACTGTTATAGGCAACCCAGAAGTCCTTTACCGTGGACGCGGCTATTTGAATAGATCATTTATAACCCTGCAGGGGTGTACTTCTTCACACACGCTCTCGCCACTTACTACCATGTACACGTCGTGTATCTCGGCAGCATTCAAGCGGAAGCCTGGCGAGGGAGTCAGCCACGGCCTACCTAAACACTAAAGTCTGTATCCAGGTTTATCGCCTATTCAGGTTCCATCCGCAGGGAGTCCGGCCGAGGTTTCCACATACGGCCCCGAACGATGTGAGCAGGGTTCCCGAGACACCAAACGGGCGCCTGTACACGTGTACACGTGTATCTATCGCATCATAGCGCACCCCTAGGGTCAGCGCTACGCACGGCCTCCAACACATATCCTACAAACACCAGAAACTAGTTGCAATTCCTGGACAGAGAACAAGGGTGGTTAAGAAGCCGAGAGAGTCAATTAAGGATCCCAATGTGTGGTAGTAGCTGTTCATGGATCACAAACACAGAACTCAGTTCCTGAGGACGGTTTCAATGAGACAACCCACCATGTACTCCTACATGGCCTCTCACCGCTACCTTTACCAAATCATGTTCACACGCTTAGCTCACACACAGTAGGACATGTTTACACACCTCCGATTCATCCCCGATGAATCAGACCTGACTCAACTCTAAGCAGTAGTAGGCATGACAAACAAGCATGAATGAATAGGCACATCAGGGCTCAAACAACTCCTACTCAAGCTAGTGGGTTTCATCTATTTACTGTGGAAATGACAGGTCATGCAGAGGAAAAGGGGTTCAGCTACCGCAACAAGTAACAGATGAATCATTGTTGTCCTAATGCAATAAAAGAGAGCATGAGCGAGAGAGTGGGATTGTATCGGAATGAACAAGGGGTTTTTGCTTGCCTGGCACTTCTGAAGATAGTATAGTTCTTCATCGGTGTCATCGATCTCATCGTCGGTATCACGTCTATCGAGAGGGGACAAATACTGGCAACACAGAAGAAACACAATAAATGCCATGCAAAAAAATGATGCATGAATGTGACATGGCAATATGCTGTTGATTGGCCTAATGCAAGTAGCAACAAGTTAAATGGAGTTGGTTTGAACACTAGGTTCAAATTCCAAACTCCATATGTGCTTTCTTAAATGTCATTTAATTGAAATGTCCTAAACAGCAACTTTAAGTTGTTCCAACATGCATGAAAATGTTACAGATGGATAGATTGGATTTTTCTGATCATTTTTCATATATAAATTATTTCATTTGGAGTTACGATTTATTTTTCTATGATTTTTAGAAGTTTGTACTATTTTCTGGAATTTCTTGTATAAGAATAATTCGAGTAATTGAATTAATGCGTCAGCACTGCGTCAGGGTAATGTCAGTGGTCAACGGGGCGGTCCAGGTCAAACTGACCAGTGGGTCCCGTCTGTCAGTAGTTAGTTAAACTAACTAAATTTTGTTAGAGCTAATCCTGGGTTAGTTAGCAGGGCGGGCCCCACCCGTCATAGACCCAAGGGTTAAACTGGGCTCACCTGGTCAACTCAGTCAATAGGATCAACTCGCCGGCGTTTAGCCGCCGGCGAGGCCAGACGCTGGCGCAGTGCGCTATGGTTTCGCTTACAGAGCGCTTGTTTACGCTGGAGCACAGCCACGGATGCGGACGCTCGTCCGCATCCAACCGTGGTTTTGGTGCGGCCGGGGATTGGCCGGAGTGGCGCCGGCGACGAGCTCGGCGGCGGCCGAAGCTCGGTCGAGCTTGGGCTCGAGGCTACAACGGCTGTGGCGATGCGGGGTTGGCACCTAAGGCTTCTAGGAGGTACGGTGAGGACATGGGTGTGCTCGGTTGGGCGCTACGATGACTGTGGCCACGGCGGCGAGGGGCTCAGGCGGCGGCGCGTTTCGGTCGTCGGTGAAGCGGCAGCTATGGTGAGGCAAAGAGCATGGGAGAGAGGGGAAAAGAAGCAGGGGCCATGGCGTTTCTAATGAAGGAGACGGCGAGCTCGGGGGCGGCCTGACGGCGACGTACGGGTGACAGCGATCTCGGTCAACCCGAGGTTGAAGAAGACGGCGGTGAAGGCGTTCGGGGGTGTCCGGCGACGGGTGGCTCGGCGATGGGCTTCAGCGCAAGGATACGAAGCTCAGGGGCATGAAGGCGAGGCGAGGCAATGTCTCGGGGCGCGGTGGCAGCGAGCGGTGGCGGCAGCAGTGCTCGGTTGCGTGAGAGAGAGGAGAGGGGAGAGAGCTACGAGGAGGGAGAAGGTGCAGAGGGTCGGGGGGTGCGTGGCGTCGTGGGGGCGTCCAGGCCCTCGGCGGCAAGCAGGAGCTGGCGCACAGCGGTGCGCGGCGTCGGGCACGCGCCCGTCCTCCTGGCAAAGGAGGAAGATGACAGGGGGAGGAGGCGGTGGTGGGCTGGGCCGGCCAGGTGGGCTGCATAGAAGGTAGGTCCAGGTAAGTCTCTCTCTCTCTCTCTCTCTCTTTTATTTCATGTTTTCTATTTCTTTTATTCTGTTTTGAATTAGTAAAAATACTAATCCATTTTTTAAAATCCTGAAAATAATGGTGGGCAGTGTTTGGATTATTTCCAACAACCCAAAACTAGTTTCAGAATTATTAGAGCATTTAAAAATATTTATAGGATTTAAATGCTCCAATTCAAATAGGACATGAGTTAATTCAGAGATCTAGAATGTCCTAGAAATATATTCATCATTTTTGGCAGAGGTTTTCACCTTTATCAGAAACCATGAACATTTTCAAAGGGCATCTTGGGTTCTATGAAAAAGATTTTGTATTGAACCTAGTTGAGTTCCGTTTGGTGCTAGGGTTTGAATATCCCCATTTCAAGTTTAACTGAAATTTAAACATGATGCAAACACTCTAATGCATGCACTAACTAGGGTTGTGACACCATCTCTGCCAGGAAAGTGTGATGTCTGGCCTCCTGAGCCGCCAGAACGCCCCGCAGGTGGCGCTGGATGGTGACAGCCGCGTTCGGCAAGTCGAGAGGCATGCGAACGTAGCTGTGTGGTGGGACTTTACACCGGCCGATGCGCGATGGCCAGAAGCGCTCCTGAGATGCGGCTCTGTTGAGCCCTGGAATGTCGACATAGACGCGCAGCACGTCGTCCATGCCAGGACAAGGAGTTGCCCCAGGTAGTGGGCGGCGGTCGCCGCGCATGGCTCTCACGTCTTGGAGCTCCTCGGTCGCATTAGTGATGAACTCTAGAGCACTAGGCACTCCATGCCTTGTGCCCTCTTGAGGGAAGCGTGTGGTGAAGCATGCCTCCACGTGGTGCCCGAGCGCCTCCCTCGTGACATGAGCTAGGTTAGAGGCCCTCCAGAAGAGAGCCCCCGAGCCCAGCCTGAGGGGGGCGCTGGGTGTGCCTTCTTATGCGAGGGAGGGAGGCGCCCCATCCGTGGGCGTTGGTCCTGAGGTGGTGCCGCTGGAGACACCACTCTCCTGAGGCCCTTGCCAGAGCAACTGTTTCTTCTTCTTAGGGACAGCCTCAGGAGGGTAGACGGTGCCTTCGTTATCTGGGTCTTCGGCCGTTGCAGCCTGGTAAGCATGCTCGAGAGAGCACACCGCGTCCTTTTCCTCGCAGGCGACCGTGATGACATCGCAGCTCCCTGGCATCTTCAGGACGTTGTAGCCGTGATGAGTCACTGCCATAAACTTGGCTAGGGCTGGATACCCAAGAATGGCATTGTATGGCAGGTGGATGTGGGCGACGTCGAAGTCGATGTGCTCGGTGCGGTAGTTGTCGCGCTTGCCAAAGGTTACAGGGAGGCAGATCTGCCCTATCGGGGTGGTGGAGCCGTCGGTCACTCCTGAGAAGGGCTTGGTTGGCTGCAGCTGATCAGATGGCACCTGGAGGCGGTCCAACGTATCGATGGAGAGAATGTTGAGCCCTGCACCACCATTGATGAGGGTCTTGGTGACAAGGATATTGCTGATGATGGGAGAGCAGAGCATCGGGAGGGCGCCAGCAGTTGCTGCGCACTTGAGCTAGTCTGACGAGCTGAAGGTGATGGTGCACTTGGACCACCGGAGCGGGCGCGTGGCCTCGAGCCTGGGGAGAGCCGCACTTACCTCATGCGCGAATTGCTTGAAGATGCGCTGGGAGGCTGGGGCTTGAGCGCCACCCAAGATGCAGGCAATGGCGTGCAGCTCCTGGAAGCCCCCAGCCCCTCGTCCTAATGATGATTGTTGTTCCTCCTTGGCAGTGCTGGCAGCGGAGAGAGGCCAGCCTTTCCTTGAGGATGGTCCTCACGAGGCTGATCCCTCCAGGCGCCCTCATGAGGCTTGTCCTGCCAATGATCCTCGCGAGGCCGGTTGTGCCACTCCTGACGGGGGCCGCGGTCATCCCAGCGTCCTCCACTTCGTCCACCTCCTCGGCTGTAACCCCGGTCGTTACGCTCGGGGCATCGACCGAAGTGCCCATCATGGATGGCCTGAGCTCCTGATAGTCGTTGGTGTTGTGGCTCTGTACGTTTGGGAAGGCGCAGAAAGGACGGCTGCCCTTGGACGACTCTGGGTGGTCACAGTCGCGCTTGATCTCTAGCTCAGCCGCGAGCACGGCCACTCCCTTGCGCTTCACATCCTTGGTCTTGTCCTTCTTGTCTTCTAGGTCTGCATCTGGAAGCTCAAGGAGGGAGAGGCGCCCCTCCTCAGCTCTCGCGCACTTGCTTGCCATGTTGAGCATCTCTAGAGCCGTGCATAGGTCCTCGTGGATGGCGAGCTCCAACTTCATCTTGACGTCACGGACGGGTGCCTTTGTAGCATGGTGGCAGGTCGGGCATGAACTTCCCGGACCAAACGACGCTGCGCAGCTCGGGAGTGAAGGCACGACAGACTGCTGTAGTCACTGGAGCCCGTCGTGGGGGCGGAGCCTGGTCTTGGTACCAACGCGCCGCCACCGCGGGCGGCGCACGGTCTTGACGCGGTGGTGCTGGGAGTGCGGAAGTGTCTTCTTGCGGCAGCGGGATTTCTTGGCAGCTTCCTTCTTCACGCGCGGGCACACTGCACGGTGGGTCATGCCACGGGGCCGCGCGTCTTGGTGGGAGGGCGATGTCTTGATGCGGAGGTGGTGGAGGCGCTCCATGGGCTATGTTGCCCACAGCGGGAGGTGGACGAGGCAACGAGAGAGATGGTCCAGGAGAGGCCCCAGCTGCGCTGGAGAGCTCAGCGATGCAGTCCACCAGTCCTCGTAGAGGTCGTCGACTTGGCGGTAGCGTAGGAGCTCGCGCGCCATGAGCACATGTAAAGACCCGAGACCGACGCTCCAGATGCCTTCCATGTTTTTCATTGTCACCGTGTGATGTATTCGCTTGTTGCATTTCATCATGTCATCATTTGCATTGCATCGGCACTTCGTTGCCGACATTTTACAAAAACCAGCATCCGTCGTCATTGTCGTTTCTCCCTTTGCCTTCATCACCTTCTCTCGGACCGCTCTCTTCTCTCTCTTCTCTGAGCCCATCAAACCCCCCTTGCCTCCGTGGCCTTTTGTCAGACCCCCATCTATGCATAGTTCTCAGACCCCTCGCGCAATGTCCGAATACCTTTGCCTCTCCCGACCCCCACGGTCATAACCGATGGGTCCGGATCATCCCCAAACATCCATAAAATACCTTCGGCTCCTTGTTTGGACTTCACTAACCATATTTTTCGTCCGCCCGATCCCAATCCGTTGATCCAAATCCTTCCTCCTTTTACCTACCTGCTATATAAACAGATGAACCCTAGATCCTAGGGAGCTTGTCCCATCAGTCCCATCCCGCCGCCAGCAAACGACCCACTCAACAGATCCACCTAGTTTTCCCCATGCACCTGAGCGCCTCTACCTTGCTTTCAGCGCCGCCCAACCAGATCGCAGCCTCCTTCCCCTCTTGCCGAGCCACCATGCCCGCAGCCTCGCTGCCGCGAGCCTCTTGTCCCGACCGCATAGGCCTCCACGTTCCTCTCCCGAGCAGGAGCTCACCTGAGGCTCCCGCAGCCACCTCCATCCCGCGCAGGAGCTCGCTCCTGACCTCAACTGCGTTCACGCCTGAACCCAGCACCCGTCCTCGCGACCAGCTGCGTCATCAGCGACCACCTCCAGCCGGCCCGTACCACCCCTCTCTTCCCTGCCTCCTCTGCTCTCGATCTCCCTCTCTCTCTCTCGCAGGGAACACCTGTGGACCTCCAGCGCCTGCCATGAAGCTCCGTCACCGGCCGGTTCCGGCGCTGACCAACCAGATCTGGTCGCCCCGCGACTTCTCCGCCTCACAAACCCCTGCGAGCCACCGCATCTTCCCGGAGCCCCTCGCCGCATCTGCACCAAGTCCCGTTGCCTCCCACGCCCCTGCATCGAGCCGCCAGAGCTGCACGCTGCCGGATCCCGTCCCTGCCACCTGGATCCGTGCGTCCGCCACCGCAGGCTACCTCGAGGAGCACCGCCGCCCTGCTGCCATGTCCCACCACCTCGCTGGGGTCCTTGCTGCCGCGCCTTCACCAAGCCGCCGCTGCATCCTCTACTTCGAGCGATAGAGCACAACGGGTCATGACCGCATTGACCGCGACCACCTCCACGCGCCTGGGTCATCTCCCCTTCGCCCGTTGACCAAGGCCTAGCCGCTCGCACTGCTCCACCGACAGGCCTCAAATTTCATGGTGAGCAGCCCACCAGCCCCTCCTCTCTGTAGGCCAAGTTCAGCAGATTAAATGACATGTTTTTTGTGTACCTGGCGATTTTATCAATTATCCAGTGTTCTGCATATTTACATATTGGCCCCTCTTGTTCATGCATATAATAACTAATTAACCGTGCATCCGATTAAAATGTTTTAAACATGTTAAATGCTTATAATTTTATCTAGTTTGACAATATGCAACTTTCATCCTTGTTTGAAATGTTTAAATTGATGTTTGCATTTAATTTGCATAAACGACATGCTAAAATGGTTTATTTCATAACTAAATAACCGTAGTTCCGAATTAAATAAATTTTATATGTAAATGGGATAGAAAAATGCATAGTTTAACATGGTGAATTTACTTTGCATGTTTAACAACTCTAAAATATGGTTTAGGGCAGAACAGTAGCAAATTCAAAATATGCACATGAGGATTTTCCGGAATTGTTGTTTGTTGTTCCGGCCTCATTTAAACTTGCCTAGATAGGTAGTTTTCATATGCTTCACCCCTTGCCATGTTTAATAACATTTAATATTGTTTGGTACATAAACGAGAGCGAACTAAATGCATATGGTGTTTCGCCAATATGCAACTCGTTGCATATTGAGCTCCACTTAATTGTAGTATTGTTTGTTGCACTTTGCCATGCCATGAATCATTAAACTGGACATGCATCATACTTGATTGTGCATGATGCCATGTTCATGTGATGGTTGTTTACCATGTTGTTTGCTTCTTTCCTGTTGTGCTTATTCTCGATAGATCTCGGTATCGTTGCGATTGTGAGGATCCGTTCGACTACGTTGGTTCGTCTTCTTCATGGATTGGATCTTCTTCCTAGCGGGATTTCAGGAAAGATGACCGTCACCTTGGATATCACTACTACCTTTGCTATGCTAGTTGTCTCGATGCTATCACTATTTCGTGCTACCTATCACTTGTTTATCAAGCCTCCCAAATTGCCATGATAGCCTCTAACCTTTTCACCCTTCCTAGCAAACCGTTGTTTGGCTATGTTACCTCTTTGCTCATCCCCTCTTATAATGTTGCTAGTTGCAGGTGCAGTTGCAGGTTGTTCCACGTTGGGACATGGATATCATGGGATATCACACTATATCTTATTTAATTAATGCATCTATATTCTTAGTAAAGGGTGGAAGGCTCGGCCTTTTGCCTGGTGTTTTGTTCCACTCTTGCCGCCCTAGTTTCCGTCATACCGCTTTGAATAAAACTCTTCCAGCAGGGCCCAACATTGGTTTTACCATTTGCCTAATAAAGCCTAAAAACTTGCATAGGGACCAGGCTAGCACCCGAGGTCTCTTAATCAACCCCCCGGGCCAGTGCTCTTCATGAGTGTTGGTCCACCTACCTAGCAGTCAATGGTGCCACCTAGGGGCAACTCGATGGTATTTTGGCTATCGTCCACTATGCATCGACGGTGTTGTCCTGAGAATGAGATACGAGCGGCTCCTATTGGGGCATGGACGCACCGGGTGGTCTTGCTGGTTTTATTTTACCATTGTCGAAATGTCTTGTGCACCGGGATTCCGAGTATGATCGGAGGGTCCCGCGATGGAGGATTGTCTCCGCGGATCGTGAGCTTGTCATGGGCTAAGTTGGGACACCCCTGCAGCGTTTAAACTTTCGAGAGCCATGCTCGCGGTTAGGTGGCAGATGGGAATTTGTTAATATCTGGTTGTAGTGGACTTGAAGTAAACTCAATTAAAATACACCAATCGCGTGCGTAACCGTGACTATCTCTTTTCAGGTGCGTTCGAGAGGAGAACAAGGTTGAGTTATGTTTGAACGTAAGTAGTTCAGGATCACTTATTGATCATTACTAGTTTGTGACCGTTGCGTAGTTTCTCATCTTATTCTTGTACTCGTAAGTTAGCCACCATACAATGATTAGTTGCTTGCTGCAACCTCACCACTTACCCCTTTCCTACCCATTAAGCTTTGCTAGTCTTGATACCCATGGTAATGGGATTGTTGAGTCCATCATGGCTCACAGATTACTACAACAACAGTTGCAGGTACAGGTAATGCGATGATCTGACACGAGTGCGATGCTTGCCTGTTTGGAGTTCTTCTGCTTCTTCTTCTTCTTCGACCAAGGGATAGGTTCCGGGTCAGGGAACCTGGGATTAGCAGGGTGGATGTCGTTCTTATTTTTCATTTGATTTCATCCGTAGCTGGATCCTGCTCTTCTGTATGATGGTTGCAATGTATTGATGTATTGTTGTATGAATGTTGAAACTTGTGGCGAGTGTAAGGCTTTATCTTGTATTCTCATCCATTTAGTACATGGTATGTTGTAATGATATCCACCTTGCCATGCGCTCGAAATGAGGTTATGCCCCAATCATGAATTCATCACGTGACTGGGATAGAATCGCATCTTGGGTGCTACAAGTTGGTATCAGAGCCTTACCGACCTTAGGAGCCCCTTGATTGATCGAACCGCTGTCGTTGTTGAGTCTAGAAGAAAATTGTTTTGAGTCTTAGTTATATTGGAGAGTAGGAATTCTTTTACTCCTCAGCCCCTTCGTCGCTCTGGTGAGGACTCCTGACGTAGATGTTTTGACTTCACTCTCCTCTTTTTCACTCAAATTTTTTTAGGATCACATGGGTATCTTGGGCTCATTCCGATATTTTTGTGACGAGAACATTGTTCTTGGTGCCTCTTGACATTTAGGGGTTGTGGTATTGTCCCGGGGAGTTGAGCTCCAAGGTGTTGTCGTCAAAATTTTATCGTTGCAATTCCGGTATACCTAAGCTCTCCGACATCAAAAATCTCTTATATGCAGTTAGTGGTGAGATAACCTCGACGCCACCCTGTACTAGGGAGGGAGTTCGGGAGTATTGCCACAGCTCATATATCGGATGCTTTTCGAAGGTCGAGGTACACGATTTCCGGAGTTTTCTTGGTTATGTGTTGACGGACGGATACAGTTGGAGTGTAGGATTTGTTAGTTGTGCGAGATATTTGTGCCTCCCAGTATCCCCAACACCAGATTGCATAACCAGAAAGTTTCGGGAGTTCATAGGTGGGAATTTAAGTAGTTACGCATGAATTGTTTCCGATAGATGTATGATTTGAGGTTGGGGTCCAACGTCTAGCGGTTCGTTTTTCACGGTCGATTTACAGTGGTCGCGGGGCGTCTTAAAGAATCCTTGGCTATGCTGATTCGAGGACATCTTGTTTGTCATTCATGATGACCGCTCTACGTTGTCCCCGTGGGGCCTCACCGCGAACACTTTGGGCGAAGTCTCTATCATATGTTTGTTTCCGGCTTATTCTGCAAGCCAATCCTTTGTTTTGTTTTGAGTTGTGGTATTCGAGTTGCTTCATTCTCAAGTGTTGATTCCATACCTTTCCTAAATGGTACGGTGTTCTCATGTTTCTATGGATTGCTAATCCTCCTTGATCATCAAGATGGTCATGCCAATTCTTTTCCAACCGGTGTGCTTCTCTTCCAGTGGATCCGATCTTTTCAACATTCGCAAGATCAATTCTCAGTTTTCTCAACAGTGTCCGTTCATCTATTCCCAAGTTGCCTGTGTTTTTCCCACCCTCCCACCCTTTTTCTTCATGGAGCCAGAATAATTAATCAAGTATCCATCTTATGGATGTGAAGTTTCTTCATTCTTTCCTTCAATGTTCTTATCCAGTGATTATCATGGAGATGCTCAGAAGCTTCAACTCCAGCATTCTCTCAAGCTTCGATGTTGATCATATCTCTTCCTCTTGTTTCACATGTTTTCCCAAGTTGGAAGTTCTTATCTATGCCTCTCTTGTTTTCACCTCTCTCTATTCTTCTCCAGAGTGTTGAAGATATCTTAGAAGATTCATGCTTCCATTCTTAATCCGTTCAAGCTATTTTGAGGTTGTTATCTCATTTAAGCCATTTAATTCAACCGTCCAATCTCTCTTTCAAGCAACCATTTCCAACAGTGTTTTTTTAGTGGGCCCATAACCCACAGGTCTTTTCCCAGGATCTTACCCGACTCTTCTAATTTTCCCGGAGTTACTCTCAAATTCCTTTCCAAGTGTGACGTAAGAATGAATTATCATCAGTCATATGTGTTTCTCCGAGATCTTTCAAATTCTTTTCATCGTTGGTTCAACCTTTCTATTCTTCGTTCCGGAGTGCCTCAACAATTCATGGTGGTGTTTCTCATCGTCATTCTCTGCATCTGAAGACCGAAGAAGATTTTCCCTTAAATCTTATCCATTCTCTCAAAGATGCGTAGTTCAAGCTTGCCGCCATCCTCTCATAATTGTTTCGACTGTGAGAATTCTTTTCACCCATCTAGAGCAATTCAGGAGTCTTTTCAGTTTGATTCTCTGGATCCCATCATCTCAGAATTATTCATTCTCAGCTTTCAGCTCTCGTTCTCCATATCTTACCGGTGCATCGTTGAAGTATTCTCTAGTCAGTTCGTGATCTCTTCGTTCTCTTGTATCTAAATTCCCTCAAGTAACTTCGCTCGTTTTCCAATTCTTCCTGGCGATTCATTCTTTATCTTCATTGATTTTCAGATTCTTACGGTGGTTCGTCCAACATTTCTCTTTCATTGTTATCGTATCAATTCATCCGTTCTTTCAAAAAATCCTAACGGTGAGTCTTTCAAGATTTTATCAAGTATGTGTTATATCTCTCATCAATCCTTTTCAACGGGAATAAGTAGTATGCCAAATCCACTGTGGGTCATCAATTTAATTAATTAAGGATAAGCATAATGTAATTCTAATTCTTGTTTCATCGAGTAATTTCAATTCCTTATTCTGGAAGTTCATCAAAGTTCTTGGTTTCAATAGTTCATCTTTCTTTACTGGAGTTCCAAGTTTTCTCGTTTATATCTTCGCGAAGCTCCATCTAATCAATGCAAGGATTAATCTTATTCTTTTCATACTTCCTTTCTTTGTGACCATCTTTTTTATCTATTCGGAGTTCTTCGAGAGTTTCTTCATGGCGGTTCATGAAGGATTTAATTCCTTCTCGAAGTGTTCTTCAAGATTTTCCTTGGAGGAGCTCAAGTATTCTTCTTCTTGCATTCCAAAGTGCAATTCTTTCTACAATATCTTTTGAGGTGGTGTTATGTAATTTTTTACAATTTCCTTCATGTTTCTTGATTCACAACTTGTCTGGAATGGGATATCTAAACCCATCATTTTCTTCCTTGGTGTTATCTTCGTATAGATTTCACTTAAAGCCTTCCCTAAGGAATGTTGCTAATTGCGGTGTCTATCGATAGTCCAAGTTTCCTCCTATTCTCGCGGTGAAAGAAGTTTTCATCTCTTTAGTGCTCCCAATCAAATTTATGTTTTTCATTAGTGGCCGTTTGTCACCTCATAATGTTGAGATGTTTCCATAAGCCCACTACAAGCTTATTCTTTTTGCTGTTGGTTTTCCAACAACTCTGTTCAATCCTTCATTGCAAAGATGCTTTTGAAGTTCAATTGTGGTAGAAATTGTCATTTCCTGCTCTGTTCTCTTATTCCGACAATCTAGCTTCTATTCGTTCGTTCCAGAGGCATTGCGATGTTGCTCTCTTCGACCAATCACCTCGTTTTCTCAAGATCTTGTTCTTGTCCTTGCTTTTCCATCTAACGGAGTGTTTTGTCCTTTATTCAAGTTATTTTCATCTTATCAAGTTTCCTTTCTCTTTTCTACCGGAGTGCTGCCAAAATTCTTTCCTTCTCATTTGTTGTCTATCTGGTTTAAACCTGAGTCGTTTGAAAGCCTATCTTATCCCTTCAGCCTCTTTGTTCTTGTTGTATTCGTTGTTCTTCTTGTCTAACGAGTGTTTTCAATTTCGTTCATCTCTGTCGTGTCATTTCTTCAAGCTTTGCAACCTCTCAAGGTTCTTTGGTTTCACTCGTTTGGAAAAGAAGCAACTTTGTTTTACCTCTTGCTCTTCTGCTTCTCTCCGGTGCCATCCCTAGATCTCGGGGCGAGATCTCTTGTAAGTGGAGGAGAGTTGTAACGACCCGAGACCGACGCTCCAGATGCCTTCCATGTTTTTCATTGTCACCGTGTGTTTTATTCGCTTGTTGCATTTCATCATGTCATCATTTGCATTGCATCAGCACTTCGTTGCCGAAATTTTACAAAAACCAGCATCCGTCGTTGTTGTCGTTTCTCCCTTTGCCTTCATCACCTTCTGTCGGACCGCTCTCTTCTCTCTCTTCTCTGAGCCCATCAAACCCCCCTTGCCTCTGTGGCCTTTTGTCAGACCCCCCTCTCCGCACAGTTCTCAGACCCCCTCACGAAATGTCCAAAAACCTCTCCCACTCCTGACCCACACGGTCATAACCGATGGGTCCGGATCATCCCCAAGCATCCATAAAATACCTTCGGCTCTTTGTTTGGACTTCCCTAGCCATATTTTTCGTCTGCCTAATCCCGATCCGATGATCCAAATTCTTCCTCCTTTTACCTACCTGCTATATAAACAGATGAACCCTAGATCCTGGGGAGCTTGTCCCATCAGTCCCGTCCCGCTGCCAGCCAATGACCCACTCGCTAGATCCACCTCGTTTTCCCCATCCACCAGAGCGCCTCCACCTTGCTTTCAGCACCGCCCAACCAGATTGCAACCTCCTTCTCCTCTTGCCGAGCCACCACGCCCGCACCCTCGCTGTCGCGAGCCACCTGTCCTGACCACGCAGGCCTCCTCGTTCCTCTCCCGAGCAGGAGCTCACCTAAGGCTCCCGCAGCAACCTCCATCCCGCACAGGAGCTCGCTCCCGAGCTCAACTGCGTTCACGCCCGACCCACACGCCCGTCCTCGCGACCAGCTGCGTCACCGGCGACCACCTCCAGCAGGCCCGTACCACTCCTCTCTTCCTGCCTCCTCAACTCTCGATCTCCCTCTCTCTCATGTTCCGGGCTCTCTCTCCCGCGGGGAATACCTGTGGACCTCCCGCGCCGGCCATGAAGCTCCGTGCCTGGCCGGTTCCAGCGCCGACCGACCAGATCATATTTGGTTCGACTAACCCTCATTTTAGTGAAAAGTTTGGGAAGCTAATGTTGAGGAACTTTGAGATGTCTATGATGAGTGAACTCAAGTTCTTTCTTGGTTTGCAAATCAAGCAAACTAAGGAAGGCACCTTTGTTTCTCAAACAAAGTACACCAAGGACTTATTCAAGAAGTTCAACATGCAAGAAAGCAAAGATATGAAAACACCCATGCCTACTACTGGACATCTTGACTTGACCAAGGATGGCAAATCGGTTGACCAAAAGGTTTACCGTTCTATGATTGGTTCACTGTTATATCTATGTGCATCCCTCCCGATATTATGCTAAGTGTGTGCATGTGTGCATGATATCAAGCGGCCCCCAAAGAATGTCATCTTAAGGCTGTGAAAAGGATAGTGAGATACTTAATCCATACACCAAATTTTGGCATTTGGTACCCTAAGAGGTCCTCTTTTGATCTTGTTGGCTACTCCGATTCGGACTATGCCGGAGACAAGGTTGATAGAAAGTCCACTTCGGGTACTTGTCAATTTCTTGGTAGATCTCTTGTGTCTTGGTCCTCCAAGAAACAAAACTTGGTATCTTTATCCACCACTGAAGCGGAATACATTGTCGTCAGTTCATGTTGTGCTCAATTACTTTGCATGATCCAGACTCTTAAAGATTATGGGATCTATGTGAAACATGTTCCATTGCTTTGTGACAATGAAAGTGCTATTAATATTGCTCATAATTCCGTGCAACATTATCGAACTAAGCATATTGAAGTTCATCATCATTTCATTCGAGATCATGTTGCTAAAGGGGACATTGATCTTAAGCATGTTCGTACCGATAAGCAATTGGCGGATATAGTCACCAAACCGCTTGATGAGAAAGTATTTTGCCGTTTGAGAGGTGAATTGAACATCATTGATGCTTCAAACTTGGAGTAGGTACTCCATTTGGATACATGCAAGGCATGAGCCTTTGACTAATCCTTGATATTTCTCTTATGATGATGATCATATGTCTTGGATATATTTGCACCCTTGCATGCTATCTAACCCTTGTAGGTACTTGGATGAAGCTAAATCTATGAGATTGCAATCACTCACATCTTGAGCAATCTCTACATCACCAAGTCTCTACAATATGGTGGTTGAAGTCAAGGAAGGATGAAACCCTTTTCAACATATCCTTTGACAATTTCGCTATATCAAATTTCAATTGGTATCAAATTTCATGATTTTCATTTTGGATACACAAGTGCTCTTCCTTGAAAGACTAACCCACGTAGGTAGATGAACTCAAACTACAAGTAGTGCTCCCAACCATTGATGAGCTACATCAACCTTGAGCATTCCACACAAGTTCAACTACATGATCAAGTTCAACACCACCACCCGAGGTATGTTATTCCATCTTAGAGAAGCTTTACCCCAAGTCATGGGCCAAAGCAGCTCAACAAGATGCGAATACATCAAAATGCTTGAACAAAAAATGGTAGTCCCATTTCGAGCTTAAACGATGAGTATGACCTACGATCAAGTGTTCTCACTTGACTCCTCAGTCAATATACTCTAACATAGGTGACTTTGTCGCCGACCAATTCTAGATGAAGTTCTCTAGTGTTTCTCTGTGTTCTTGCATTTGTTTCTTGCATATTTGTTCCCTTCTTTTATAAAAAAAACTTCATCTATATTTCTTTATTTCCCTATTTTGTTTTGCATTCCCTACATCCAATTCATTGCAAATCCTTCAGTTAATCCCTTGCAAATCTTTGTGAGATCTTATTTGCCTAGTGAGCTGAGGTGAAAAATTGTTCTCTCTGTGTTGAACTCGGACACACCGGTTTGTCACTTTCGGTCAAATCGAACCACTTCGGTGCCACCGAAGAAAACAACTCGGTGTTACTGATTTCAATACTGAGAAGACAGTTTGTCATTTGCATCCTGCATAATTATTCCAGCTCCACTTAATGATTCTTGTCCTCTACTAGCATCACATTCTATATGCTGCTTTGCTATGTGACTCAAGGACCAAACCTATTTTAACTCACACTCCAGAAGATCCCTTCTTGTAAATTGATGTCAAAGGGGAAGAGAGAGATCACATCAAAGCTTAATCACCCCAAAGGGGGAGAGTGCTTAATCACATCAAAGAGCCCCAGATACTTGGTATTCAAGAGGAGAGAAGTCACATGTGTTTAACAGGGGAAAGACATCACTACAAAAAAAATACACTTCCGTGATGATACGTGTTTGTCACAGTAGGTCGCGTTTTTTGTCGTGCATGTACATCCATGGCAAATTTATGACAGAATCGAGATAGTCATACCTATGCTGTCGTAGAAGTGTTCTATGACATTACCAAAATTATCATCATGGAAGTGTCCACTTCCATGACGATAAATCGCGCGTCACAGAAGTGCTTTCGTCAAGGATGACCGACACGTGGCATCCACCGTAACGGAACGCCGTTAACCTATGGGGTCAGATTTTGGATCCGATAACTCGTTAACAGCCCCGACCAATGGGAAATTTCCACATGTAAAATTCTGATTGGCCGTCAGTGGGCCGGATGTCGCCCGTCCATTGGAGGAGACATGCCTATGGTACGTCGACACGTGGTTGGGCCCAATAGAGGCCCATATAGGTTTAAAAGGCCGGCCTAGTCAAAGGCCCGTAGAACTTAATCAGGTACTAGTGGGCCAGCCTAATAACGGCCTGCTTAATAAAGTCCCATTTACAGCCCGAAACCAGATCTGGCCCGTTAATTGTTCGCCCAATATTTGGGCCCATTTACGGCCCGAAGCCAGATCTGGCATGTTAATTGTTCGCCCAATATTTGGGCCCATTTGCGGCCCCAAGCCAGATCTGGCCCGTTAATTGTTCGCCAAATATTCGGGCCCAACTACAACCCGGTGACTTTCGGCCTGTTAGAGGCCTGATGTAGACATGGGCCCATTTCAGCCGGTGTGACTTTCGGCCTAGGAATGGCCCGTGCAGCCCATGGGCCATATATGGTCCGACGGCACATCGGGCCCACTAACGGCCCGTGCTAAAGGTGGCAACAGTTAAGCCCAACGTGACTTTGGGCCTGTTAAAGGCCTGTAGCGTAATTCGGCCCGTTTATGCCTGTACTAAGCTTTCGGCCTCTAAAAGGCCCATGATATCAGTGGGCGAACTAAGGCCCGAGATAAGTTTCGGCCTGGTAACGGCCCGTGAGCTAACTGGGCCCATAACGGCCCGGTCTACATTTCGGCCTGCTGAAGGCCCGTCGGCGACTAGTGAAAATTGAGGCCCAACATGCATTTTGGCCTGCTAAAGGCTCGTGGTTTCATCTCGGCCGTAATGAGCCGATACAATATTCAACATTAATGGCCCAACGCTACCTGGGCCAAACTAAGTGCTTGGTCGACAAAAGGCCCAACTAAAATATAGGCCGGTGTAAGTTTGGGCTTGGCGCAATGTGTGAAGTCCCCAATCATTCGGGCCCAAGAAAGACGCAGGCCGGCCCAATTGTGGCCCGCTAAAAACCTGGCCCGTTATCGAATGTTTCGGCCCGGTGCACTACATCTGATTTTTTTTTCAGATAGCGAATGATGGCAGTAACTAGTAGGAATTAAGAACAAACCTACTCTATACAATAAAGAAATTACGGCATAGTAACTAAGAATAAACCTACACTATACAATAAAGTATTTAAGGTATATTACATCCTTGGGCATCAAGTTCGCCACGGTGATCATAAAGCGCAACGAAGAAGCAGATTACAAAAGCGGGCACCATTGCAGCGTAACAAAATAATCTTGAACCGAGACCACTTCCAAAACAGTTCAAGAAAGGTTAGCCTTGCGGGGGAACTGCTGCGCAAGCTGCTGAGCAAGGCTGTGAGACCGGCCTAGCATGTCGGTCATAGCTTCCAGGTGTAGCTGTTTAGTGATGAGGTTCTCATTGGTGTTCTGCGCAATCTTTCTTAGAGATAGGACTTCAAGTCGAACTTGGGACTGAAGAAGTCGAACTGATTCAGACAACGAATTCTGTGAGCTTGTCTGACTGTTAGTCTCAAGTAACTTGAACACTGCATCAAGACAAGATTTTGGGGTTGTCTCGCTATCTTCAAGATGTTTTGCCTTCTTTGCTGCAATATATGTTGGGTTTGTCTCACAGCCTTCAGCAGACTTGTGCATGCCATCAGGCATATCACCCTGAAACAAAGCAGAGAGATGATAGGTTTTGCACATGTATAAACAAAGATGATAATTGTTCTGTCAATTCTATCCAATTTAAAATTAGAAAATAAAGAGTAAGTTCAAAATATCAATAGCATAATTTGGCATTGTTCATAATGCGGGAGCTTCACCACACTCTTTGGATTACCATGTCAACATAACAAGCATAGATGAAGGGCAAAGAAATTCATTGTATCTATTTTGGATAATGTGCATGGCATGTTGTTCATATCATCACCACATCAAGAAGATAAAACAGGAGATGACAAGGTGCAAACGTGGGCTGCTTCACCACACCTTTGGTTTATAGATCCACAAAACCAAGCATACATATAGGGAGTATTAAGTAATGTGCATGGTATGAATAAGAAATTTGGTTTTACAAGTAAAACTTAGAACTTACGGTTCTTACGAACATGCATTTTGGTAGAAACAGCAGTAAACGATAGGGAGTACGAGCAAATTAAAAAGTAGTTGAGGATAAAGGCTTTAGAAGGACTGACTTACATTAACAGTTAACACCGGCTTTATAATGCCCTTCTCCATGTCAAGGGAAGGATAACTCAAGAATTTCAGCACAGAATCTTCTTCATAAGCATTGCCTGTACTCTACATTTTGTAGAGAGTAATTATAGATATGATAATATTGGAAGGGATAGAGGATAATAAAGATAAGATGCAGATTGATGCTACATAATCAACTACCAATCCTGGAAGTACAAGCGTTCTGAGGACAAAATGTCTTGACAAGAGCAATGGGCTACACTTCAGACCGGCATTGTGCATGTATTCTACTTGTTGGTAAGATTAAATATAGATCTGATCTTTTTAGTAAATGGTGGGCGAGGAGATAAGATGCAGAATGCTACAAAATGAACCAATCCCTCTTCCCATAATACCAGAGTGTTTTGAACACTGGTGTACTATACAAAACATTCTTATATTATGGGACGGAGGGAGTAGATGTTAATGTAAGTACAGTGATAGACCACGTTCAGTCCTTACAAGAGGACTGCAGAGCTAAACCTCTTCAAAAGCATTGGGTTGATTCTAAATTTGTGTAAGAGTCCATACGGATCTTATAATGTCCACCAAATGGACAATTACGAGGCTAACATGTGAAGTGATGCTACATAACCAAACAACTATGAAAGTAAGTATGGTCATACAGGGCAAGAGGAACTCACAAGAGCAATGCGATTGTGCGATATAGTTGCGAGATTCTGTGGTCCCTTGAGCGAATGTTCTTACGCTAACGTTTTCGTACAAGTGAGACATTAAGGCAAATGCAGAAATGTAGTTCAAATTGTGATGTGATATCATAGACAGTACCTTACACTGCAGCCGAGACCAATGTGTAACAATATTATTCCAGTCACCGTCGGATAAATGTAGCACCGGAGACTTTGCAGAAATTTCGTTCAGAGGCTTGCCATCGAAGTGCGCTTGCCTCAGGTAGGAACGATACTTCATCAATGAGTGCTTGAAAAGCGCAACCAACTCTTGCTCGTTATCGCAATCCAGTTTGCTCCTCGGCTATTTAAAAGAATGAAATCTTGTGTCTTCTGTCAGCAGAAACATATGCAGTAATGACCATGAATAACATTAGTACATTACTTACGCGTAAGTTGCGTAGGAAGACTGGAAATTGTTCGTGTTGCGGTATAATCTTTCCATGAAGGAAAGATCGCACAAAGTTCCGACAACAACATAAGCTTTGTCTTCTAAACGGGAAGAAATGGAACAGGGTCCTATTTGCTGCAATTGGGGCTCTCTCGGTTGAAAAGGATTTGGCAAGCTGGATTTGGTGTACTCTTTGCTGGAATGGGGTTTTGTCAGCAATTTGGTGCTATGTCAATGGCATAATCATCTTTGTTTCTTTGCAGTTGGGGTCTGCTGAGTTGGGGCATCGAAATGACCCGATGTAGTAGGGCTAGAGTCTGCTAGAGTTGGGGTATTTTGTGGGTGGGTGATATTGCAACTACACCTAATGGGCTATTTGATTTGTCAGGTGCCACTACCTTTTCCAAATACTTTGCTTGTGCTCCTCCATGATCAGCAATCGCCCTCTTCCTTTTGAACGTCTGATACACAAGAACATCATTTGAATGGATAAATATGGTATGATGACAGATAGAATATGTATTGAAAATGGATAGGCAGGGCGTATTCACATACACGATGTGTAAACTAAGCTAATGGCAGTTCAACAAAGTAGAAGCAATGCAAAGCATCAGTTGCAAGATATATGCGAGCAATGTAACCTTGGAAAGTTAGAGCAAGTACCTTGATGGGTGAATAAGATAGGGCATCTTCCTCTGACTCCTCCACTAGGGAGCTACATTGACTTAGGTCTCCCTCTAGCTCAGAATCACTGTTAGGATCATATTCTGAGCATGAATCTGTAGGTGGAGAGCGTTTGCATTGCATTGCATCCAGACTTGATTTCAGACCCTTAATGCCAAGTTTGACAGCCATGGCATTGTTCTGCTTTATTCTTTTCATGCGTGCAAGCTCATAATCATTATGATGCTGTTCAGAATATGAGATTCATGAAAACATAAAAAGTAGTCAGATTATCTATGGAATGCATTGTGGATTCAACTCGGAGAGTGTCTCCCTATAAACCCCTGCATATGCAAAGTTCACCTCCCCAACCATCTTGACTGACCACACGTAAATACAAACCCCTTATGTCTCTATAACAGGTAGGCACACATTTCAAAACTGAAGTAGGAACATTAGAATCATATGAAATTCGTATTTGAACAAATAAACTAAGCAATTATGAGTGGCATAATGTTTAGCTTCAAGGGTGGATGTCGGTGTCAAAACCGGCGGATCTCGGGTAGGGGGTCCCGAACTGTGCGTCTAGGCGGATGGTAACAGGAGACAAGGGACACGATGTTTTTACCCAGGTTCGGGCCCTCTCGATGGAGGTAATACCCAACTCCTGCTTGATTAATATTGATGATATGGGTAGTACAAGAGTAGATCTACCACAAGATCAGAGAGGCTAAACCCTAGAAGCTAGCCTATGGTATGATTGTTGTTAGTCCCCACGGACTAACACCCTTCGGTTAATATAGACACGAATAGGGTTAGGGTTACGAGTCGGTTACAATGGTAGGAAATCTACATATCAAGTATCGCCAAGCTTGCCTTCCACGCCAAGGAAAGTCCTATCCGGACAAGGGACGAAGTCTTCAATCTTGTATCTTCATAGTCCAGAGTCGGCCAAGATGATAGTTCGCTATCCGGACACCCCTAGTCCAGGACTCCTCGGTAGCCTGAACCAGGCTTCAATGACAGCGATTCGGCGTGCATATTGTCTTCGGCATTGCAAGGCGGGTTCCTCCTCCGAATACTTAGAAGGTTTTGAACACAAGGATAGTGTCCGGCTCTGCAAAACAAGTTCCACATACCACCGTAGAGGGAATCATTTTTGCACAGATCTGCTGACGTATTCCGCGGCGTGACATCACACCACGGCCAAGCCTTTATTCGAATCGTTTTTTTACTGGTCCACCTCTGCGTGTTTAGCGAGGCGGTTTCCTTGGCATGTCTTATCAAAGCGTAGATTGTGCCCCCTTATTCCGGGATTCTCATCAATACGGACGTGGGTAACCCAACCGTGCCCGTTGGCACGCCTCCTCTATCGAAGGCGAGTCCCAATCGACCACGGGGAGGGCTCTTGGTATTCAACCTCTTTATAATGAGACCAAGGCCCTCTTCTTTTTTCCACCCTCCATCGAATTCGCCTCGCGCTTCGAGTTCTAACACCCAAAGTTTCAGATTTAGGTGCTTCGGACCTTCGACGATGTCCGGCTCCGACCAGCTCGGCCGATGGGTGTCTTCTTCCATCACAGAAGAAGATGTGCTAAAGCTGCGAGACGCCAGGTATCTAACCGGCGAGATTTCGTGATAGGCTGCTGCTCGAGGCAGGTCATTCCCACTCCCGAGCCCGACGAGGCGTGGTGTTCGTGTCTCACTTCCTTCGGGTTTAGGCTTCCGACGGATCCCTTTGTCGGAGGTCTCATGTTTTATTATGGGCTGGATTTCCATGACTTGAATCCGAGTCCATCCTCAATATCTCATCATTCATTGTCGTATGTGAAGCCTTCCTCCATACTACCCCTCACTTTGGATTGTGGCTCAAGACCTTCAAGGTGGAGCCGAAGATGATCGAGGGCAACAAGCGAGAAGCGGAGGGGCGGTCATAAGCAAGTGTCTGATGCTTCATGGCCCGAGGGCTCTTTTCAAGAGGAGCTTGGTTTGTGGCAACGAGAGTGGTTTTATATCACCGCTCTGGGGGCACCAAATGGGTGGCGCCACCGCCTTCCGCTCAGTCCTCCACTGGTGGCATTATGGGTCAACCGGGGCTCGGCTGGGGCCGCCCAAGGGCGTTCCTCTGTTGCGGGGCCGATTCGAGACCTCCAAGAAAAGAGATCAATCTGGTCGTGGCGGCGCAAGTTATGCTGATTCGGCGTATACGCCTGCAAACGTCGCCCCCTTCGTCTGTGGGAGTTTAATACGGAGGGACCACGAGCTCTCCAACATTTTATGGGCGCGACGCCAAAGGAGATGTACAAACTGTTCTTTGGATCACAAGAGAAGTGTCCGGACTTGACCGAGGACGCAGTCTAAGCTGCAATCACCCAGATACTCAAGTAAGTAACCACAGTAACGGACGGGCTGTTCATTCATTTATCATATATATGCCCTTTCAGGGAGCCGTTTCTTGAACAGGAGTGGATAGCCAAGGTAAAGTTGATAAGGTGTCGGCTCCTCCCGGAGACCACGCCGGATCCCATCTTGACCAAGATGTTGAAGGCGCGCCTTTTAAAGAAGGCGAAGGGGAGCAAAGCAAGCGCCTCCCAAGGAGGCTTTCAAGGAAGAGGGGATCAGGGATCCTCCCCTCCAAGGGGAGAAGAGGACCGCTTCCGAAGACCCGGAAGCCAAGGCCTCAAAACGGGGAAAGAAGTCTTCGTCAGAAAGTCGGGCGTCGGGAAGTACCCCAGCCGCACTATTTCCCCAAGGGGATCAGCCCTCCAGCGAGCCGTAAGTAAAAAGAAGAGGTCCTGTGAATAATGAACATCCCTGTATTTATTTTTGAAGATAACCGAAATTGTACCTTGTAGTTCGGATCTCAGCCCTTCTCAGCAGGGCTCGTCTTCAGGGGATCTTCGTCCGGAGATGATAGAGAGCGAAACGCCTCCACCTATCGCGCCTTCGTGCGAGGCGGGCGACCCTGAAGTGTCGTCATGGAGAGTTTCCCCGAGTCCGGCGGGGCCGGTCGGTCCGGCGCCAACTGGCCTGTGGTCGGAGGAGCTGAAGGACCTGCTCGGGCGAGCGTATATCTCAGAAGATCACCGTGTGCTAATGGCTACGGTAATTGAAAGAATTGCATCCGCTGAGAGAGGATTGCATGAAGCCGCCAAGTTCTTCGACGGGTTTGAGGTCTGAAAAAATGATGTACCTTCAGCAGTTATGCATATAGAATCGCTCAGTATAAATAGTAGCCCCGAGACTCGGTATCTGTCTGGCCCGGCAGCGTGCCGAGGATCATAATCTCGATACTAACATGTCGCCGTTCCTATGTAGGTGGCGGGCGTCCGTGGCTAGCGGATGATGAATTTGCCGAACTAAAGCGGCAACTTGATGAGGCGGATCACGGACATCGCTGGTCAATAAGCGGTTTGACGAGTCACAAGGTATGCGACTTCTCCGCGAGACACCTGGTAAGGGAGCTTGACACCCATGCCTTACTACTTGTATGCTTTGATGCGACGGTGCCGCTCTTTGTGGAGAGGCTGCTGGCGGAACTTGCCCGAGCTAAAGAGCAAGCCCGAAGAGTAATCGGCCGCTTTAAAGGCGGCAAGAGCTGAAAGCGAGCGGCTGCTTACTTGCGAAGCTAAAGAGGAAATGGCGATTGGCCTCAAACTGAAGAATACTACCGACCGCTGCGAGGTTCTTGAAAAAGAACGTCAAGCGGAACAAGAGGACCTGAAAAAGGCCACCGCCAAAATCCAAGGATGCCCGTTCCACTATGAGAGCCGCCAAGGAGGAGCTGAGTCAGGCCGGGGATATTGCGGCTAGAAAACCGTTTCTGCTGCGGAGGAAATATACGGATCGAAGTATGCTCGATTGGACAAGTTGTGGAGTTCGGAGGATGCTTATCGGACTTAGCGGCGAAGCGCTGCGGATGCGATTGAGCACATCCGAGGCGGAAAGAACGCGAAGGAAGAGCTATTTTGGTCGCAATTCCATAGTCCGGGCGTCCTCTTCCATTGACCGATCGGTTGGCGAATGGGCGAGCTGAATCGATTATCCGGACTTGCCATGAAGCATGTCATGACTCATTTGTGGCCAGCGGACCCCACCGAAGAGTTATTTTGGCTTAGTGCAACAGTTCCTTGGTGCGGTATCTGCGTGTCGGCGCAATGAAGCGGTCGGCGTGTATTGAGGGGGCGCGGATGGGTCTTGCCTGTGTCAAGGCATACTGGGCTGAGATGAAGGCCACCGATATTGCGTCCCCAAATTGAGACGGCGGCCGAGTACCGGTCGGCGCTATTTTGAGGAAGTTCTTCGAGGCGATCGTTTAATAGAGACGCGAAGGCTCGAAGGATGTTATGTTTGAATGACATGTATAATTTTATGAAACAACGTTTCAATTTAATGTAAGAGCTTTTTATACTTGTGCCTTCAAGTAGCAAACTACCTCATGTGCGGCCGTTGATGTATATATGTATATAACTTTGAAAGATGGCAGTCTTGACTTGACCCCACGCACATAGTGTGGGGGTGTTTGCAAAGAAGTCGCGCTTTCACACTTAATCCAATGTCTTGGTCCTATAAAGGAGGTGGTAGCGTAGCAAACTAGGCAACCGGACTATAATGCTTTATCACTTTCACTTAACCATAGGAGTTCGATGATGGGGCTAGTATATAGCCCCTGGGGGCACCGCACTCTCCCGAATTCGAGGTGCGTATATGCCTGACCGGAAAACGGTCCTTCATTAATGCAGAGGAATTCTAAACATTCCGGTGAGTCATCGAGTGGTTGACCAGTCTCTCGCTATATCATGACAGTCAGTTTTCGGCTTTCTCTACTGAGGTGCTTACCCGGCCGAACCGGGGTACAATCGCAGTAGTTCTCCTGGTGCCGCGTTAGCCGATAGAACGGAACGTAAGGCAGCAAAACACAAGAGCCGGGCAAACCCAACATTTGACCAAATACATGATTCGGAGCTGATGAATATAAGGCCTAACTCGAGACGCCGAACACTCCCTAAGGTATTCGGTCTTTTATAAAGCGGGTCAAACAATGCCCTTGGTAACAAGCCCCTGGTGTCCAGGTATGTGCAAACTTCTGTCGCGGCCGATGCCAAAACGCCAGCATCCTCCTCGGTTATAATAAGAGACCGGGGGTTGAGTAACAACAAGAGACAGTGAAAAAGGCTTACGCAGGGTCTTAATCGGAAAAGAATCCTTGCAACGGGCCCCTGCTGCACGTCTGCGCCTGTGTCTCCGTTGTGCCGTATCCTGGACGGGTATAGCACGGCGTTCATCTGTAAAAAAGAGGAACTTAGTTTGAAAAAGATCGCGCTAAAATTTAATTGGAATTAAAATAGAGTATGATTCAAAAATGAGTAAAATTGAGCTTTATTGTCTCTTGTTGTACATGCGTGGAGCCCCTTGTAAGGGGGCAGCGGCTAGTAAGCATCATGTTTATTTATGCGGACTCGCCTAACCGTGTCCGAGGTCTGAACGACCTGCTTTAGACGCTTTTGGCCAGCAAGGCCGTATTAGTGTGAGGCTGTTAAGGCAGTCTCACATTCTTTCCTTGAGGGACACGCGCAACTTCCCTTTAATGAAATGATGCCTCGTGGACCGGGCATTTTAAATTTAAGAGATGCATAATGCGGTATTGTGCTAAAGCGGGAAAGCTTGGCGCCCCAAGAGTGCTTGATGGCTACTTTTAAATGGGGCAATGTGGAAGACCAACTTTTCCGACGGAAGTTGTCGGGTGAGCGAACATAACTTCCAATAGTAGGGAGCCCGTACAATGGGCATATGTGCTCGCATTATTCCTTGGAAGGAAGTGTTGCTATGGCTAATCCTGTTTCGGTTTATCCCCATGTTGCGGATTGTGTCCTGACATAGCAGGTTTAAATCACTGCCGCTGTCCATTAGGACTTGCGTAAATTGAAGACCGTCGATTATAGGTTCTAGTATCAAGGTAGTCCATCCTCCGTTCCGGATACTTTCGGGGTAGTCCTGATGGTCGAAGGTAATTGGTTTTGACAACCAGTGTTGGGACTCCGCTGGGGTAGATTGTGCGGCGCGTAATTCAATGGGTGCGGCTCTGTTTTCCCCTTTTGTTACTTGAAGTAAGTTTACTGTTTTGACCTCTTGTGGGAAATTCTTTTGTTTTCGGGGCTCTGCTTGTGGTGCTCGTCATCATCCTCACTTGGTGTGTCGAGCCCTTGTGTTCGGCGTTGAGTCTGCGGACTACTTGAAGACCCAACAATCTCTGTGGGTATGGTTTGCGGGCTTCCGGGTGTCTTGTGGATTTGGCATATCTTGTCCAAGATTTTGTTTAAGTTGGATAGCTCATCGCTATTGTCCTTAAGGGCAGTTTTTATTGTTCGCCATGAGCTTTTGAATCCGGCGTTGATCGCCGCTCTTTGGACCGTTCCCTTAATCCGCGCTGGTCCTTGCTGCGTCGTGGTTTCCCATTCCATCCCCGACTTGGATGTACTTGGGTCATTGATGCTGCATCTTGCTAGCCAACTATCCTCTCCCGCAAAAGCGGGTCATGAGGCTTGTTAGTGCGGCCATTGTTCTTGGCTTTTCCTGGCCAAGGTGTTCAGCGAGCCATTCGTCTCGGACGTTGTGTTTAAAAGCTGCTAAGGCTTGGCGGCCCGGACGATCGACTATTTGGTTCTTTTTGTGAGGAACCTGTTCAGAATTTTCGAGCTGACTCTCGGGCTGTTGGGTTATGTGACTTAGATCGCTCTGCGTCCGGAGGTCGGACATAGGTTCCTGAAATTGGCCGAAAAGCATCCTCAAGCTCTTCCCAACTACCAATGGTGTTTTCGGGGAGGCTTTTAAGAGAATGCCGGGCTGGCCCTTTGAGCTTGAGGGGTAGGTATTTTATGGCGTGGAGATCATCTCCTCTGGCCATGTGTATGTGGAGGATATAATCCTCAATCCAGACTCCAGGGTTTGTCATTCCGTCGTATGCCTCTATGTTTACGGCCTTGAATCCTGCTGGAAATTCATGATCCAGCACCTCATCGGTGAAACATAGAGGGTGCACGGCGCCCCTGTATTTGGGTGTGCCGTGATGTTAGGATATTTGACGTGTTGTATTGCTCGCCAGAACTTGTTTCCTTGGCCCGTAGATAGATCTAACTGGGCCATCCTTTTGTTGCGAATCCTTATGCGGATCGCGTGCCGGCTTGTGTGCGGCACCGCTTGCTGCTCTACGTTTGCCATGTGGTCGTCTATCCGACCCGGCGGCCTCTTTGTTTTTTGATCGTGGGGGCTCTACGGCCTCCTCATCGAATTCGGGCAGTAGTTTGCGCTTTGGGGAGCTCTTTGCTTGGCGGCTGTCGCCGTATTTGTCTGCAGTGTTGAGTAATTTACTCCATCTCATTGGTCGTCTTCCGCTGTTACGAGCCTCTGTTTCTGATTTTTCAAGCTACGCGATAGCGAGGAGCTCTTTGTGGAGGTTCTTGATCCAATAGCGTGTCGGCGTGAGATCGCCCGGACTGTTGTCCTTGCCGGGACGGGTTGTTTGTCCAAGTTGGCCTGTTCGGATGGTTGCTCAATGGCATGTTCGTGCGTCGGCGGCTCACCCTGCTCTATGGCTGGGTCGTGTGGGCGCCATCTTTGTCGAGGTGGGGTTTTGGCGGCGATTACGCCGCCGCTTTGCTTGCTTCCCGAGGGAATTTTCTTTCGCAGCGTCTAAATCGTTCCTCGTTATCGCTTCCCTTAGGTGTGTCCACCATATATATATATCGTAAGTTGAGGTGGCCATCCAGTGCCATGTGGGCGCTGGTTCTTGGTCGTCTCCGGCGTCGTCGTCCATATCGTCGATGTCCTCAGAGTCGAAGTCGAGCATGTTTGTTAAGTCATCGACAGTGGCTACAAAGTGGGTGGTGGGTGGGCGTTGAATTTCTTCGTCGTCCGAATCCCAACCTTCCTGACCGTCGTTCGGCCAGGGCTCCCCTAACAAAGAGAGAGACTTTAATGAGTTTAGGATATCGCCAAAGGGCGAGTGCTGAAAGATGTCCGCGGCGGTGAACTCCATAACCGCCGCCCAGTCGGATTCGACTGGCAGGGGCGCGGGAGGTTCGGAGTCCGTAAAGGAGTCCAGCACCTGGGAGTCACGAGATTTGCAAAGGACAGGGATGGTGTTCGGCTCAATCGCCATAGAGATTTCAGCCCCCGAGGCGGTGTCCAACCAACCATCCTCGATGGCGAAACCGGCTCCGGATTAAGGGTCGGAGCGGGCACTGGTGCGGCCTCCAGGGCACTGTTCGGCGGCAGAGCTAGATCATACACATCGAGATAGTGCGGCACGCTCGGCTGTGGCTCGAATCCGTCGAAGATCAAGTCTCCGCGGACATCGGCCGTATAGTTCAAGCTTCCAAATCTGACCTGATGGCCAGGGGCGTAGCTTTCGATCTGCTCCAGATGGCCTAGCGAATTGGCCCGCAGCGCAAAGCCGCCGAATAGGAAGATCTGTCCGGGGAGAAAAGTCTCACCCTGGACTGCGTCGTTGCTGATGATTGAAGGAGCCATCAGGCCTATAGGTGACAACATAGAGGAACTCTCAATGAAAGCACCAATGTCGGTGTCAAAACCGGCGGATCTCGGGTAGGGGGTCCCGAACTGTGCGTCTAGGCGGATGGTAACAGGAGACAAGGGACACGATGTTTTTACCAGAGTTGGGCCCTCTTGATGGAGGTAATACCCTACTCCTGCTTGATTAATATTGATGATATGGGTAGTACAAGAGTAGATCTACCACGAGATCAGAGAGGCTAAACCCTAGAAGCTAGCCTATGGTATGATTGTTGTTCGTCCTACGGACTAAAACCCTTCGGTTTATATAGACACCGAATAGGGTTAGGGTTACACAGAGTCGGTTACAATGGTAGGAAATCTACATATCCGTATCGCCAAGCTTGCCTTCCACACCAAGGAAAGTCCTATCTGGACAAGGGACGAAGTCTTCAATCTTGTATCTTCATAGTCTAGGAGTCCGGCCAATGATGATAGTTTGGCTATCCGTACACCCCCTAGTCCAGGACTCCCTCAGTGTAGTATTGGTAGTGCGACACAAAGCAAGTAGGCAGATTGTATTCCATGTAAAAGATCGAAACCTATGTAAAAGCTGGAAATGACACTTTCTTTCTATACAATGCAGTGTTCGTTACCCACACATGATGGAAGAGACCACATAGAGAAATACTATTCACTCAGGTCTCTTGTTCCAAGATTTAGAAACAGGTGGTCCACCCTAAAAGAATATTGACAACAAATATGACAAGGCAATCATAGATGTAGTGAATCAATCATTTACTTGTGAGCTTATTAGGACAAGTATGCAGAATCGTAAGCTGCGATAATAGACCGCCCAAAATCTGAATGAAGAAGTTTGTCTAGCACTTATTGTTTGCAACTAATCGGCGTGAATAATTGGATATTATATCGAATGAGTAAGAAAGACAAGTAAAATTGTCAACAAACCTGGCTTGCAGTAGTAATCTGGGTCAATGTCACTCGACCAACAATCCAAAATGACTAGTTTACATTCCGAGGGCGAATTTTGAAAACCCTGTGAACTTTAGAGGTACTAAAGATTACCGTAATACATCGAACCATTAAGTGTAGGTATGCGAGCACACAACAAACCCTAATGACAGTCCTGCCTAATGAGTAATGAATCAATTAGAAAATGGGTGATGAGGAGTGGCTGCTGAGTGTTGAGGGCGTATCTCGGGATAAATCAAGTTGGCTTGGTGGGTCTTTGACGCTGAGCCCTGAGCGGATTGGGAAGGTAGGCACGGCGGCGCACCCGCCAGCGGTGATGTTGTTAGGCGGCGGCTCCTGGCCTCCTGTTAGTCGGTGTCTCCTCCTAGAGTCATGCCGTTCGGGACGACAAGTCGCCAGGCGAGGCGGTGGGGCGAGTTGAGATCGAAGCCTTGCAGAACATAGGGGAATCGGTGCAGGGACGACCCAAAATCCTGTGGTGGGCGGCCCACCGTGGGCACCTCAGAGATACACACCCGCGGCGAACATGCATTTTGAAACTAATTTAGGAACATTTAGCTGACCAATTAAACAACTCTGTTTTAATAATATCAGATTCAGTATTTGAACATCTAAGCTTGTTTAGCTTGATGCGTGGAGCGATGTTATTATGACACGAAGCACGATTACGATCGTATAGTGATCATAAAAGGGGGAAACTCTAAGCATATTTTTTTAGCAAAAGAGGGTTTCCCCTCCGATTTCTATTAAAGAAACCACCACGGAACCAACATGATCAATTAAACCCTAAGCATGATCAATTAAACCGTATTATGGCTGTGCCATGGCAGATTTGAAGCTGCAAACCGGAGAAATGATATTTAGCATCCATTGTTTGCTTCGAACTAAGAACTAAATTCTAAGAGCTGAAAAGAAAGTAGAGTAACTAAGTTAAGATCTATTTTCTGGTTGAGATCAAAAAGTTGAGGAGATATGAAGTACCACCTCTCTTGCGGCGCCGTGTAGGCATCGGGGGTGCGATGGCTATCGGTGGTGTTGAAGCAGATCTGTGACGGTAGCGGGTGCATCGGGGATAAGTCCGTTGCGGTGGAAAAGAAGGTCGTGTGAGCGGCCCGGCAAAGAGGACGGCGGCGCCGATGAAGCGAGAGAAGCGCGATGCAAGGCTATTGGTCGTCGCCGTGGATGAGAAACGTCCATCTCTAGTAGTGGACGACAGCGGTCTTGGTAGGCACTCCGGCATGGTGGAGGGCGGTGGCGATGGATGTGGTGGAGGGCGGCGGCGATGGATGGGGTGGCGGACGGAGGCTGGTGTGGGGATGGGGTGTTCTAGCAGACGGTGTATGAATGGGAAAATGGAGGGAGAGGTGCGGGAAACATGTTTTTGGGACGCTTTGTGCGAAATATGGGAAAATTCTGAACTTAGCCCCGTTTAAAATTTGGACGTCTCGTCGGTTGGGGATAGGTCGGTAATCTCAAGCATCTCGCCAATATTTGCCCAGAGCGATTTCGGGCGAGGAGAGGGTGGTTGGCGCCCATGGTTGGCGCCCACGGTGTATGAACGGGCTGACAGGTAGGGCGGTTGTGTCACGTCTGAGTGAAGTTACAAACCTTCCCTTATTGAAAATATTTGCCTAGATCGATTTCGGCCGAGTCGAGTTTGTTTTGCCGCCCACCGTGTATGAATGGGAATGGAGGGAGAAACAGAGGTCTTTCGGACGAGCTTGAATCAAATGTGTTTTGCCACCCATGTTTGACGCCCACCGTGTCGGAATGGGCTCAGAGGCGGTCGTGTCACGTCTAATTGAAGTTACTAACCTACCCCTATTTAGAGTAGTGGAAATCGGGCCGATGGATTGTCCGTGTAATGGGTAGACAGTAATTTCCATCTCCCAAACACTTGGCTTCGTGCAGTCGACGTGGGAGTGGACATTTTGCTGCTTATTTCAAATTTTGGGACAATAAGCATCCACGTTTACCCTGGCAACTAAATTTGAATCCATTTTGTATTCCTATATGAATCTTTATAAATCATTCTATGTGTTTTATATATCTTCAAAAGGACGACAAAGATGTATTCCATCATCATATATGAATATGGTTTACAAATGCTGATACTCAAATTCAGAAACTAGTATCCAGTTTAAGGTGAATTGAATATTTGGAACACTTCATGTCCAACTCAAATGTCACGCAGCATAATGTGTACTCCCATTTAGATATGTACACAAGAGATGTATCAAGATTCAAATACCGAGTCAATCAACCAAGAATGTACAGAACTAACAGACATATAAACACTTATAGAGTATATGGATCAATAATATCAACTAACATACATAAGCCAGGCATTTGTACTTTTTTGGCTACAACAACATCCTTTTTAGCCAGCATCTTGGCCCTTTCGATCGTGCCACTTATGGTCCATCTATACTACTACTATTGCAGAATGCACATTCAGCCCGATTGGCATATTTGTAGGTCTGGCAAAGCAATCCAAATAAATGTCTCCGAGTCTTATCAATTAATACAGACTTGTGCCCAAATAAAACTACAAACCAAAAAACAAAAAAAAATATTACATGATCTCTAAAACAAATGGTTTGATTGATTACATGAACAGACAACACAAAGGTTATTCAACTATGGAAAGAACATTTCACCTATGATTTACCAAGTAGGAATTTAATTTCCTTTTTTCCTTCAGGACCTTAACAATCTGGTCAGTCTCAGCTTGCTTCGTTTTGAAATCCACCAAATATTTAATGGTTGTCTTGAGTACTGCTTGTGATTGTGCTGTTTGCTTCCTCAACATGTCAACTTCATCTCTAAGTGCGAAGCGAATCTCTTTCTACCACTAGTTTAGCCTCTAGAGCATCAGCAGTTGGCAATTCATAATGCACGATTGGGCGGTGCCATACGTGGGATGATGCAACGTCCATGGGGACCTCGCTCTTTGATCTTGGTCTAACCTGTTTTGCCATTAAAGTTCCGGTTGGATTCAGAAAAGTTGAAGTTAGCAAAACATCTCAACTAGGAGTTATAATAGCAAACCAGTTAAACAAACAAGGAATTAAAGAGTTTCAACTGAAGGAGTAGTTATTAACATCATTGTAACCCGTTGTTGCAGCAGCAAAGCAGTTAAACAAACAAGTAGATATTTAAGTTAAGGCAAACAGGTAATTCTTAACAGTAAGTATCAAACACATAGATAGGTGCAGTCTACAATATGATTAACAGGCTGTGCCATTATGTAATCAGTAGCAAACTAAATTAAGCCAAGCAACGTAATTGAATTTTTTGCAATAAGTGGCTAACTAAAATTCGAAGCGTGTGGCGAACTTACGCTAGTTCTTTGTCTGGCACACTGCAACTTCTTTTTAAACACAAGGTTGTACAAAGGAGTCCATGGCATCAATTGCTTGGATCGCAGTCCCAATACTTCTTTCTTCCCACACTACATGGGTAAGTCGAATGGTTAATCTGGTAAGATGGTGCGTCCTTGATATGTTATATGAGGGCGTGTAGTCGAACTAGTTGTAGCCAAACACATCACTGCGGCTTTTACTTTATATTTCATGTGATTACTTTTGGCATATCGAGATCTAAGCAATCTACAATAGGATGAAAAGTGGCATCCTTCACATTATTGGCGAACTCAGTTCATAGAAACAAGCAATTCAACCATTCTGTGGGTAAATCAAAAGCGCCCTTGGAATATTTTCACTATCCAATCATACACGCAAAAAGGGGCGATGTCACCATAGGGGCTGGTATGGGCGGCCACCTTAGGTGGCTGGAAAGTGTGCACCTAGTTTGAGTCGTCCAGGTTGGCCCACGCTAGTTTTGTTAGTCCCAGCATACGAGCAAGCAATGTAAAAATGAAGAAAAATGTTTCAATTTGGATGGGCCAATAACATAAGTGCAAGGCAGGCCCTATAGCAGGCTCATGGCCCAAGCAGCGCCTCCCATATCGATCGACAGCAGGAAAAATCCCAATTCATTCGCTCCGGCCTCCGGTCTGGTTCGCTCCTAACCTAGCCGCCCGGTTGGACAGACCGACACAGCACTTCCTCGCGCCCTCGTT
Source organism: Aegilops longissima (assembly GCA_021605205.1). Classification (NCBI taxonomy): domain Eukaryota; kingdom Viridiplantae; phylum Streptophyta; class Magnoliopsida; order Poales; family Poaceae; genus Aegilops; species Aegilops longissima. The sequence goes on from CM038682.1 coordinate 399,929,710, forward strand.
GGAGGCGGTCGCTGGGCTTCAAGCGAATGGAAGGACAAGAAGATGAAGATCCAACCACAGGTGTAGCCTGCATGGGAGGCAGCGGCGGCAAGACGGGCATGGCATCGAGCTTGCGCAAAGCAGACGATCGCAGCTTGCAAGAGTAGCATCATAGCGAGCAGGTACATCACATCCCTGATTATATCTAATTCAACTCTTCAATTTCTGGCCAATAGTTAAACTGACGGTGTTGTAAAACTGCTTGTATGTAGGGAATCTATGAGAAAATGAAACCAATTTCTACTTATTTTATAACTCCCCAATCAATCTTGGTATTTGAATCTGATGTATCTAATCAAGTTTCGGTGCAAACATACAAGCTCATGTTGTTCTTGAGCTCAAGTGTCTAATGAACAGACTGCTAATGAAGGATTTGATGCAAACATTTTACATGCTCCTAGTGATGAGCATATAGTGTCTAATGAGGGATCTAATGCAAGCATTTTGCAAGCTCACTAAAGGATTTAGTGTCTAATGATGATCTACTATGTTGAGAGAGACAGAGATTTTCAGGCATTGATGACAAGTAAATTATAGTGCATTTTCATAGCTTGAGGAAACATCGAGGCCATCTACCAGAAAGTCCCCGTATCATGACAACATAGCATAAATACTTTTCTAATCTGTTGTTTGAAACTATTGGCATACTTGTGCAGGATAGATATATTGATATGCAGTTTTGCGACTGGTTATCGTGCAATTACACTTTGATATTTTCAGCGGAGAACGAATAATTCAAGCAGGTACAGACCATGTTTGTAGTCCTTGTACACCATGTTGCATTTTGTGTTTTTTGGTGCTTGCATCATTTAGTGTTTATAATCTGAACTACTTTGGATCATTAGCTGGTTTTCAAAGTGCATGTAGCTTCACATTTCTCAAGTTATGTTGATTTCCGGAGTGCAAGTGCCTTCGTATTTTTTAAGTTAAATGTTCGCCCCTGGTAACTTGAATTCGTGGATCAGCCACTGCACACAAATCATACACGAATGCCAGTATGAATTAAATGAAATGCAGGGACTTACGCTAGCTCGTTGTACAGGCTCATCTGCAGCTTGCTTGCGCTTGGGATGTTCCATGTGCAAGTCCATGTTACCACTTGCTTGGATGTGCAGGCCTTGTGCTCCTTGCATCCCCCTCTGCATTTTGACACGGCGAATGGTTGATCAAATAAGAGGAATCGACCTTGATGTTGTACTGGAGGACAGATACTTACAAGGTTATCTGGGTGTGCGGGATGTGTACCAGATCCGTAGCCCGTCATGCTTCGCTAAAAATGGATTTGCTTGTTTGAGATGATATCTCGGAAGAAATAAGAGTTAAAGTCGAGTTGCATAGGCGTGTAAGCTAAGAGAGCAGTGAAAGGATATCCAAACATCGTCGGAACCATGCACAAGGGAGTGATGTGTGGATACCTAGTTCGAGCGGCGTTTGGGCATGTTCGCCTAGCTAGAGTCGGGTCACTTGAGCCGTTGAGGGTGATCTTGTTGGCGTTGGCTGGCCGTGCGGATGCAGATCTTGAGTGGCAGCGGGCGCTTCTGATGCGGTGGACGAGACCGTTGATGAAGCTTTAACGGCCTCGGGGGGCGGAGGTGCGACGATGTGCTCGGTGAAGTAGCCCCGGTGAGCTCGGAGACGGCCTCGGTGAAGCGCACCTGATGCGGTGGAACTCGTTGTCTGTGAGGCACGTCGGTTGTGGTGGCTAACGTTGTCGGTGGACCACCCGGTGCGGTGGACGAGGGCGTAGATGAGGTAGCTCCGGGTGCGGTGGTGAAGCGCGACCGTCGTCCTCGTCGTTGTTGTCCGACACATAGGTGGGGAACGGTGGGGAAAAAGACGAGACGAGGGGCGATTCGAGGGATGGCGGCGAATTAGGGATTTGAGCAATCTGGGCGCGGAAGGGGACGGTGGAGAAGAGAGATTTTGCAGGGCTGGAATTGGGGCCGCCAGATATTTCAATCCGAAACGTGGAAGCGCGAACTTATATTGTTGTCGTCCTTTTTTTGGTGGGAGGGGGGGTGGGTGGCTGGGTGCTACGCGTCCGTCCGACACACGCAACCACCCCGACAGGACTATGCTTCGGTGCCTGAAGGCACCTGCTTTGTGTCCATGACATGTGGGCTCAACAGTGGCTGGCCCACATGTCGATCACCAAGGGCAGTTGCCTTTAAGGCACCGAAGCAACGTCCACCCGACCGACGACCCTGGTCTTCTGGTGCGCCTACATTTGAGAATGCAAGCGAATCTTCTTTCATTTGCAAAGCGAATCTGTATGTATTACCATGCCGTGTTTTCCTTGCAATAATTAGTCATTGAAGCGAGATACTCCATCCGTTCACTTTTGTAAGTCGTTTGCAGACAACTTAAAATGAACTGTTTTGCACATTATGCAGAAATGTCTTCAAGGTCTTATAAAAGTGAACAGAGAGAGTACTATAAATTAATTAATGAGGAGTTATTTGAAAAATCGAAACGGTACTCACGCTAACGTGGATTAGAGTGTGTCACATAATTAGTAATTTGAATTAGAGTGTGTGTCACGTAGTTAGTTATTTGAATTAGAGTGTGTGTCACGTAGCTATCTCCAATTCTAACATGGATTTCGCATTTCACCGTATCCATGCTACTTTTTTAATACAAATTCATATGTATATGATGAACACCATGGTAGTGAGAAAACTTTTGGATGGATTCAAACATATGACCTACAAAATAGCACAACAAATTGAGCCAATGTCAACTTTTCGAAACTTAGTATGGCATGAATTCGAAATAATTACCCGTATGCCTTGTCCTCGGTTCAAATCTTACAATGTACACCGAATTGAAACATCGATATTAAGTCTTCTACTATGTACACTTGAATGTTGTTTTAGCCCCCCGCGCACAAACAGTACATACTTCCTGTATCGGTCAATCTTCCTCTCCTAACCACCTTAGCAAGCTATCGGTTTCCAACACATGTTCATTCTTTATCTCCATGTTTGATCTCTAAGTCTCTCAACTACACAACCCCTTTTCCACTCCTGTTACCAAATGTATTTACCTCACACACCCGCCATTGCACCCCATGCCGAGCTCTCTCTCCCCCTCTCCCTCTCACCCTCTTGCGCTAAATACATGCATTGCCTATCTAGCCCCCCAACCTCTTGTGCGCACGAGCATACGTTGTATATCTAGGTCACTCCCCGAGACTGTCTCACTCTTTCTTCCATGCACGGCGAGCCACACTCGCTCAATCTAGCTCTCTTTATCCGAGTCTCGTTTAACCTCGTTTTCTTTCACACACAAATGATATATCTCCTGTTAGGGCCTCGATCGACACACTCTATACTCTCTCACGCAGATTGTCTATCTAGGTCAGTCCATCCAAGCCGCCGCCACTCTTTCGACCTCATGGTGGGCCACGCTCACTCAATCTCTCTCTCTCTCTCTCTCTCTATCTATCTCTCTCTCTCTCTCTCTCTCTCTCTCTCTCTCTCTCCGTATGTCTCGATTTACCTCGCTCTTTCTCGGACAAAAACGATATATCACCATGTTTGAGCCCAATTCGACCTATTCACATTGTATACTCTCTCACGCACATCGTCTATCTAGGTCACTCTCTCCAACCCGTCTCACTCTTTCGATCGCACGACGACCCTATGTGATCGGTTGATCTTGCTTCCTCCCACAAACAAAATATATCTACACCTCTGTGACTGGATCATCTCTCAAGCTCTATCTTACAGCCCTCACCCTTACCAAAAGCTCAATCGGACAATATCTCTCCGGAGCATATATATTTGTTCAATGAATGTCGGACCATACTCACTTTGTCTCTCTATTTATATGTCTCTGGATTGACCTCGCTTTCTCATACTGTATCTTCCACTCGTTGAAGCTACTACCTCTCCATCCCTCATAAAGCGGAGCTATTTACATTGCGAGGGCACTCCAACCTTGGATAAATTTGTGTAGGCATTTATCCCGGTCGGTTTAGATTATATTTTCGTAGCATTCGGCCCACAACTACTCCAAACGCCGTTGCAACCCACGTAACTCCCCTAGTTGATTTCCCTATGGCTCGGTCATCGCTCTCTCGCACGTCCTTTCTCGCCTTCAACGTCGCACCATGGTATTATTGAAAAAACTATGTTGTTCTCTTTAATTATTATAAATAAGCTACAAAACTACACACCTATAGTCCACTTGGAGTGGAAAAAATTTCAACCCACAAATTAAAGTGCTACAAACTACACACCAGGGGCCCACATGTCATGAAATAAATTTGGACCCATATACAAATTAAAAAATAAAGGACGAGGATCAAACATGCGACCGGGCCTTCAAGCCGCATACGTCAATAGGCAACATCGTAGAATAGCAATGTTTGTTGTACCCCTTTGTTCACATAATGTTTTTATATTACCACAGGCTAATTAATGGATAACATGTAATATTATTTTAGTACTATTCGCCTTCACTTACTGGTTGGTTCCATGTGTGCTCTCTCTCTCTCTCCCCTTCTGCGTTTAGGACGCGGGCAAACAGGAAGAACTTCATGGGCGATGTTGCCGTTGACCATATCTGGGCGCATTCACAAGTCACGGCACCAGTTTCACGTACTAGCAGCACTAGTCGGTGTGTATGCGTGCAATGCACGTTAATTTGGAAGTATATTAAGTGCATGCGGATATTAACTACTAGGATATTATTTGCGTGTTGTCATATGATTAGCACTATTTTTGGCATGAAATTAACTGCACGCTAAACGTGTTGAGCGCTCGACATTGAAGCAATCTAGGTCGTTGGATGACAAGGAATGCATGTGGCTTGATGACGTTTTATATTTAATTTGATACGACTCTAGCAGAACATTCAATCGATCAAACCATACATTTCGTTCAGTCTGACTCCGACTTTAAATTATACAACGATCGATATAAAATAAACGGAAATGATAAACGTTCAGATTTTAATCATGGCAATCCGAACATTTTCCATGGCAAATTTAGATTACGCGGCGGCGGCGGGGGCCTCTCGCGGTGGGAAATGGCTCCTCTGCCGTGCTCTGTGTGTCGTCGGGCCACTGACGGACGGCGACGGCGGCGTCGTTGTTGGCGTACTCCTGGATGTTGGCCTAGCTTCTAGGAAGGCCAAAATGTTCTGGACTTCGGAGCGAGTCAGCTGGCGGGAGGCGTCGGCGTTGGTGCAAGGAAAGCTGTCGGGTTCGGGTTCAGCGGCAGACCCTTGAGGTTCGAACTTCTTGGGAGTGCGGAGATCCAACCCTCCACCGTCTCGCACCTCGCCGAATCGCTGGGACCTAAACTACTAAACGGAACAGCACAAGAGACACGAGATTTATACTGGTTCACGCCACCATTGTGGTGTAATACCCTACTCCAGTGTGTGGTTTGGTGGATTGCCTCTTGGGATGATGAGGAACAATACAAGGAAGAACAGCCTCGCGACGGTCTCTTCTTGGTGGGTGCGATGAACTGCTAGGTGGTGTACAGTCGCTCTAGCTACTGGTTTCTTGATGAGGATTCGGATCTCTCTCCCCTTTCTTCCCCCTTCCAGATGCCCCTAGCTCTGAGTGTGGCTACTCCTATTTATAGGCGAAGGCCCTGGGCCTCTTCCCAAATATTGAGCGGGAAGGGCGCCAACAATTGGCCATTTTGAAGGGGAACAGTGGGTACACTTATCTGACTAAAGTTGGTCCTCGCTTTGCCAAAGGCTCTGGTGATGGCCTTTGCTTGGGCTCCACGATGACTCCCTTCCAGCCGTTGGGGCTAGTCTTGTTCTTGTTGCACCGAAACGTATGCCTTTGCTTGATGCTCTCGCATGCGCTTGCTCCCTTTGCACCAATGAGGAAAGGAGGACGCTGCTGCTGGGCTGGCGCCGATGGCGCCCTTGGTGCGTCATGGCTTGCGTCATGGGCACCTCGCGAGTACCTGCCTTGAACTCTCCGCCTCCTCATGAGCTAGCTTAGCGAGGCCGTGCACGAGAAGCTCCTTGTCGTCCGCCTCGCGAGGCTTGGCCCCTCGCGAGGTCTTGAGCTTGCGTTGATGAAGATGGGCCGTGTTGGGCCTCTTCGAGCCACGCCCTTGAGCCGCGGGTAAACAAGTCAGGGACCCCGTTCCCGAGCGGCGTGATAGCCCGGGCCCATAGCACGCCCGAACAGCGGCGAGAGAGGCGAAAGGGTAAGTCTGCGAAGCATCGCGGGCCCTAACAGCCTCTGCCTTAGGCGACTTCGTGGCGGTTGATTGGGCCGCGTCGCTTTGCTTCCCCACGATGCCTCGGTAACCACCGGATTCGTCAAGTCCACGCATGCGAGTCGGTCATGATTACGGTGATCGTGGAGGCCGGCGGTTGGCCCGCCCGGCTATAAATGCGGGACGGCGCCGCCCTTCGATATATCATACCTTCTTCTCCTCCTCGTTTCATCTGGTTGCCATGGCTCCGATCCGCCGGTTCTCCATGGAAGAGAATGGAAAAGGCTCCTCAAGAGGATCTGACCTGCTCCCCCAAAGAAGAGGCTTGCCCTCTGGTGTCGAGGCGGGCGCTCGCCCGAGGCGCCCATGCCCTGGTGCGGCGGCCGCCACCGAGTTCCCTCTTCCTTATGGCGCAAATTGGTGGCTCTGAAGGAAGGCGACATCAGGCGCCACAGCGCGCCGCCGGCAGACGCCGGCGGAGTCACGAAGGTGTCGTCTTCCCCCCAGAGTCCACGCCGGGGCTCTGCCGGGAGTTTGTGCTTCACGTCGCCACGCCTCCTAAATCTTGGATTCGTCTTCCTTCTTTCTTCGCCTCCGTCGTCGGCGGGAACCTGGGACTCTGGCTGCAACACGCCCGGCTCACGGCACCCTCGCGACGGGCAAAGGTCGCGGTAGTTGCCCAGGCGAGGTCTTCATGACCGAGGCTGGGCGAGTCGCCAGTGCAGGGGGCGAGGCGCCCTCACGATCCACCAGAGTATGATGGTGCCGGTGGTGTCCTTCAAGGTCTTCGGCGGAGGTCGTCGGTGGAAGTGCTGCCCGGGAGAGGTGGTGGGGTCTGCTGCGGTGAGACAAAGGCCAACCGACCACTCCCTTAGCAGCTCCTCGGCGATTGGGCGCCGGAGTATCAGCGACCCGCCCGAGCTCTTGGCGGCGCGGAGGCGGCGGCAGCAGCTCTGAGCCCCGAGCCTGCGCCGCTCCCGGGCAGGCGGGCTCGTCGAACCGTCGCCGCCCTGATCTGGATGGGGTTGGCGCCGGACGGGTGGCCTTGTTGATGATGGCGTCTCTGCGGTGGTCCTGTAGGTAGAACTCCTTAGGATTCGCGTCTTTTGTTCTGCTAGGAGCCAGAATGTACCCTTGAGGGCTTGTAAGATGTTTGTAACCGTTTGTCAATATGATACTTATTGTGAAGCAGCGAGATGCTTATTCGCCTTAAGCAGTTTCTTCCTTCCGGACCTCATGAGGGCTTGATGCTCTGCGCCGATAGGTCCAGTCCCAAAGCGGCTTCAGCCGTCGCTGGTATGCTGGTCGCGATGCGTGGTCAAGGCGGGAGATGGCGGCCGAGGTCGGTAAAACCTCACGAGTCGCGATGCTATGGGGTCCCCCTTGGCGCTCAAGCAGCCATCATTCGGTGAGAAAGGAGGCGATGTTGCTAACGGGGTTGCATTGAATGTGGGGATGGTGTTGCGATAACTAGTGTGTCGGAGGTGACTTATCTCGAGGTCGAGGACAATGCCTCCTAGTGCGGCGCTAGGTCCGTGCCTTGGCGGCGAGAGATTGCGTGGCGAGGTCGTTTCGTGCTCCTTGGAAGGACCTGCAGGTTCACCACAAAAGGAACAAGAGCTCGGCGTGGCGTCGTTAGTCCTGCCATTAGTTGCTTTGGAGGCGCGAGAGGCCTCGCGAGGTGTGTTAGGGCACCCGTGAGCCAGTAGCGAGGGCTCCGGGCCCCTACCTCAAAGCGGGTTCGCTGGCTCTGAGGCTTTATCTTGAGTGTGTTCCTGCAAATTTGGCGGATGCGGTGCTCTCGTCTTGGGTCCCGACTCTCGGGCTGGTCTCGGCCGTCGTTGGCAAGCCAGTTGCGATGCCATGGACAAAACCGGAGGGTGAGGGCGGAGGCGGTAGGAGCCACGAGTCGCGATGCTCGGGCACCTCCCTTTAGCAGCGCAAGCTGGGTTAGATGCAGCAACTCTCGTCCTCGGTCCGGCTCTTAGGCTGGTCTCGGCCGTTGCTAGCAACCAGTCGCGATGCCATGGACAAGACCGGAGGTGAGGGCGGAGGCGGTAGGAGCCACGAGTCGTGATGCTCGAGGCACCCCCTTTAGCGTGCAAGATTCCGTCACCCGGAAAAGGCACCAAATAACAAGCATGATGGGCGAGAGCATAACCTAAGGAAAACATAGGAAGGATACATGCGGCTGGGACAGGCCCAGCGGCTTGGGGATGATGCAGCCGAGGGCGCCCCAACGAGATAGGCTAATGACATGAAATAAAAGGATTCATGCGCGAGGGACGGACCCACGGCCTAGGAATAATCTGACCTGAAGGCGCTCCAGTAGGAATAAAACTTAAAGATGTCACTGGTGATGTTGAGGGCGAAGGGGTGTTGGTGTAGCAGACTCGGTGGGCTGTGGGAGCCAATCCTCCACGAGCCCCAGGCCCGGGGCCTCGGGAGGATCGGGCTGGCGGCTCCTCGGGGCCATCTCCATCTCCGCCCGAGGCTGCGGCGTGCGACCTCTCGAGCCTCGGGATGGCCCTCATGAGATCTGCTGTGCAACAACCCGTGTTTGGCAGGCCGTGAGGCATGCTGCGTGGCTGTGGGCGGGCCCAGCAGCGTCCCTCCACGAGGCTAGGCGCTCTTGAGGCGGCTCGGTTGAGCCTGGTATGTCGATCTTGACCGCAGCCCACCATCCTCGCGCTGGATGGGAGGCCTGGCAGGTGGTGGCGGCTGCCCCTCATGATCCTTGACTCCTGTAGCTCTGAATGGCCTTGGCAGCGAACTCCTGAGGTTCGGCCCTCCTTGCCTCGCTCACCTTGCGGGAAACATGCTTGGCACGCCTCCATGTGGTGCCCAAGCGCCTCCCTCGTGACCTTAGCGAGGTGGCGGCCCTCGAGGAGAGCCCTGAGCCCGGCTTTGAGGAGGCAGGGCGCTTTCCTATGCAATGGAAGGCTCCCCTGGCCCGGCGCAGGCCTGAGGGCCTGCCTCTTGAGGCCGGGCGGTCGATGTCTTCTTCTTCTTGGGTGCGGCCTCGTGGGGCCTCCTGTTCTGATGGTGTGGGTCTTCTAGCGGCCGCGGCTGAAAGGCTCGCTCCGGGGAGCACACCTCGTCTCTCTCTTCCACGAGGGCACCGTGATGACCCCGCCGCTTCTGGCATCTTGAGGGCGTTATAGCCGTGGTGGAGTTCTGACCATGAATTTGGCCAGCGTCGGGTACCGAGGATGGCGTTATCTGTGGCGAATGTGGGCGATGTCGAAGTCGATGAGCTCGGTGCGGTAGTTATCGCGAGCCCGAAGGTGGCAGAAAAGCGGACCTGCCCGGTCGGGACCGTGGGGCCGTCGGTGACTCGGAGAAAGGCTTGGTTGGCTGAAGCTGATTGTAAGGCGCGAAGATTGTTGAATGTTTCCTTGACAAGGCGTTGAGTCCTGCCCGCCGTCGATGAGGTCTTGGTGACCAGCACGTTCGCGATGATTGGGGAACAAAGCATCGGAGAACTCCGGCTGTGGCGCGCGCTTGGTGATCGCTGAGCTGAGCGTGATGGCGCCGCCGACCCACGAGAGGCGCGTGGCCTCGAGCTTGGGGAGGACTGCATTCACTTTGCGGGCGAACTGCTTGAAGATCTTGTTGAGAGGCTGGGGCTTGAGCTCCGCCCGGGATGCGAGCGATCGCCGTGGTTCTGAAGCCCCAGCCCCTAAATCGATGGCGGTCCTCATTTCTCCTTGGCGGCGGCGGCAGAGGGGAGCCTGCGTTCCCCTGTAGGCGATCCTCGCGAGGCTGATCCCTCCAGCCTCCCTCGTGGGCGGGTCTTGCCAGCAGTCCTCACGAGGTTGGTCGCGCCACCCTTGGCGCGGGCCGCGGTCTTCCTTGCGTCCTGCATTCCTTCCTCCTCCTCGGCCGTAGCCCGGTCGCTGCGCTCGGGGCGTCTGCCGACCCTTCCTTCGCGGATGGCCTAGAGCTCTTGGCATTCATTGGTGTTGTGGGTGTGGAGGTGCGTGGTACCGCAGTACCGACTGCCCTTGGAGGACTTCGGGCGGATCTCTGCCTCGCTTGGGTGTGCGGTTCGGCCATGATGCGGCAGCCCCTTGCGCTTCACGTCCTTGGCCTTGGACTTCTTTTCTTGAGGATCCGCGCGGGCAGCTCGAGGAGGGAGGCGCCCTCCTCAGCCTGGCGCGCTTGGTCACCAAGTTGAATAGCTCCAGGAGGTGCCGAGATCTTCATGCATCGCCAGCTCCTCCTTCATCTTGACATCGCGCACACCGTCAGAGAAGGCAGAGATGATGGCCTCCTCCGTTACCCTGGGGATCTTGAGGCATGCATTGTATGTACTTTTGCAGGGTTTCCCCTGGCTGCTGCTTGATTCGGCGCATGTCGCTCACGGCGGGTGGCCGGTTGCGAGTACCCTGGAAGTTGGCGATGAAGCGGGTGCGCATCTCGGCCAGAAGAGATAGTGCACAGGGCGGATTCAGGAGCAGTGCGGGTTCGTCCTTGGCGCCATGGGAGACCAGTTCGCCATGACCTTTTCATCGGTTGGCAGCCTCGATGCCCAGCTCGTGAAGCTGGAGGAACTCCATAAGGTCATTTGTGCCGTCGTAGCAAGGAGGCAGGTCGGCTTGAACTTGGCGGGCCACGCTTCGCTGCGCCTTTCGGAGGTGAAAGCGCGGCAGCCCGCCCGTGGCAGCGGGGGCCTCGGGCGACAGAGAAGCTTGGTCTTGCGGGCCTCCACTGTATCGCGGCTGGGGGCAGCGCAGGTCTTGGCGTCTTTGGGCGGGGAGTGCTGGGCAACTTCTTGTGGGCGAGAATTTCTTGACAGCTCTGCTCTTGCCGTGCGGCGCTGGCGGGCGGGTTCCGCCCGAGGCGCGCCTTTGGGGCAGGCGCCTTCTTGAGGAGGCGGCTGAGGCGCCACAGGAGCTTCATCGCCCGCGTGGGGCGAGTGCGATGTAGCGAGGCAGACGGTGCGGGGCGCCGCTGCAGCAGCAGACGAGCTTCGGCGACTTCGGTCGAGCCATTCTTCGTGAAGCGTCGTCGGCCAGGCGGTGGCAGCGAGCTTCGTTTGCGCGATGAGTGCAGCCGGGCCTCCATGGCGCGCGAAGCGCGTGACAAAAACCAGTGGGGGTGGCGAAAGGCGTGGCGGTGCGGCCGTCCCGTCTCATGGGCGGGTCTTTGGGGCGATGCTTCGCTGCTTGTTCCTCGCTGGCGATGGCGGCGTTAGCCGGCGGTGACGAGGAACGGCGAAGCGCCCGCCGGCAGGAGCTGTCAGGCGACATGGGGGCGGCGGCTTAGCGCTTCGCAGCAGGGAGCAGGCGTCGAACATGGTTGCAGTGGTCGGGGAAGAACGAAGCGGCGAAAAGCAGATCTGGCGCACCTACAGCGCGCCAAATGTCGTATTCGGGTTCAGCAGACCCTTGAGGTTCGAACACTGGGAGTGTGCGCGGAGATCAACCCTCCACCGTCTCGCACCTCGCCCGAATCGCTGGGACCTAAACTACTAAATGGAACAGCACAAGAGACACGAGATTTATCTTGGTTGAGGCCACCATTGTGGTGTAATACCCTACTCCGGTGTGTGGTGTGGTGGATTGCCTCTTGGGCTGATGAGGAACAATACAAGGAAGAACAACCTCGCGAGGTTTGTTCTTGGCGGTGCGATGAACTGCTAGGTGGTGTCAGATCGCTCTAGCTCTGGTTTCTTGATGAGGATTGGATCTCTCTCCCTTTCTTCCCCTTCCAGATGCCCCTAGCTCTGGTGAGGCTACTCCTATTTATAGGCGAAGGCCTGGGCCTCTTCCCAAATATTGGCGGGAAGGCGCCAACAATTAGCCATTTGAAGGGAACATCGGGTACACTTATCTGACTAAAGTTGGTCCTCGCTTGCCAAAGGCTCTGGTGATGGCCTTTGCTTGGGCTCCACGATGACTCCCTTCCAGCCGTTGGGGCTGGTCTTGGTCTTGTTGCACGAAGCGGATGCCTTTGCTTGATGCTCTCGCTGCGCTTGTTCCCTTTGCACCAAAGAGGAAAGGAGGACACTGCGGGCTGGCGCCAGCCTGGCGCCCTTGGTAAATCATGGCTTGCGTCATGGGCACCTCGCGAGTACCTGCCTCTCCACCTCCTCATGAGCCAACTGGCGAGGCCGTGCACGAGAAGCTCCTTGTCGTCCGCCCGCAATCTGGCCCCTCGCGAGGTCTTGTGCTTGCGTTGATGAAGATGGGCGTGTTGGGCCTCCTTGAAGCCACGCCGCAGCGGGCATGAGCGAGCAAGTCTGGGGACCCCGTTCCCGAACGCCGACAAAGCGGTCGGCGGCGGCCATCCATGCTGTTGAGGGGCGCGGCACCAGCGGGGACATCTTGTTGTCAATGGCGCGGCGGAGGCGATTCGTGTGCACGGGCCGCCGCAGGCAGCGCGCATGTCGATGCATCGCGCGGCGCGATGTACCTTGGCGGTGCGAGGCACCGGCTGCAGAGCGTCTGGCGTCGGTGCTGCAGCGGCGCTTATCTTGTTGGCAGGTGCAGGCGCGTGAAAGTCGGCGAGGACCTCGTGGAACCCGTGGCATCAAGCTCGGCGTGAATGTGCGGGTCCCAGCCCATCAATGCCACGAGGATGGGCGCTGGCGCGGATCAGGCGGCAGGAGCAGGAGCAGGAGGCGGGACAGCGCGGCGTCTTCCCGCTAAGGCGTTCAAGCTTGTCCCAAAGCGCCTTATGTTCTTGAGACTCGGTTGGGTGTCTTCCTCATGGCCCCGGAACACTAAGGGCACACCATCATGATGCGGCATGGCGACGTTTAGGTCGAGGCTAGTTGAAGGTAGCAGCGGAGAATCGGAGAGGAAGAGATGATTGTAGCGATACCGGGTAGTGCGGGGTTGATTTTAAACTGCGGCGCGGCGACATTAAAAGTGGGAGCAGTTGGGACGGACGGTGGCGGCGGAGCCTGGTCAAAGGCTCGCCTCGGTGAGTATGCAATGATCTGCTTTCGCCGCCTCCACGACAGCCGGCGCAGCGATGCGCTCGCACGCCTCCCGTCGACTAACACGCTTGCTGGAATGGCACCTACCGATGAGAAGCGGGGACTCATGGCGGCACGTAAACGCCCACAGTTTCAATAGTGAAAGCGTTCTCCTTAACGTGACAGGTCTTTGTTCCAAAATACCTTGGCTCTTCATTTGTGCAACTTGTCATAAGCAGCTTGTCTCGAATTGAAGAAAAAACTTACGAAGTAATATTTGTGCCATATCACGTGACCATGCTCAGTTTCAAGAATTTATGCTCACTTTTGGATTTTCTGAAATTTAAGATCCAGGATTCGAAACAATATCATAACCTGGATCATGCAATAAATTTTCAAGACGTACATCTGTCCTGTTGTATTTCTTAAGAAAGGATTTGGTCAAACATTTTGCTTAGTTAAACCTCCTTTCCGGTTTATAGGGCTCAATTCAAAAATCTCACCAACCAAGGTAGATGGTGAGTGGTGGAACAATTGTTGTAGTTTGCAAAACCACTCAATTAATGCACTTGTTTTCCTCAAAAATTGTGTTTATGAATGCATTAATTGCAATGCTTGCATGCATAAAGTACATGCATTGGTCAATTTTCTCTTAATACTTGCATGTAATGATTTATTGCACCTTGAAATCTGAAGATGTGATGTGCCAAATTGAGACTTATAAAATGGGAAAACTAAAATTTTGAGATAAGCCCTATAAACAGGAAAGGAGGAGTAAAGGATAATCCCTCGTGCGGTGCATTGCACGATATATTAACTCAAGTACTAAGCACGAACAAAGCGGGCTCAATTCATGCTCATCTGGTGTAGTAGTAGTAGTAGTACTAGGCAATGCAGTTGTGGGTGACCTTGATGGCGGTGAACGAGGGAATTGAACTATGCTCGGCATGGTAGGTAACATTGTCTAGTTGCTAAAGCATCCCTCCGTTGTTCATCGGTAGTAATTATGGACCGGGGACATGAGGGGAATTTCCTAGGGCTGGAATTCTGGCCACGGATATTTCGACTTGAAATCTTGAGGCTCGACTGGTTGGGGTTGCCTAATGTGCGTACCACGCACGCCACCGAAGGACACGAGCCCGTTTTTTAGGATCAACACGAGCCAAGGTTTGGCTGATGCGCCGTTGGGTCCTACCATTTGAGAATCTAAAGGAACCTTTTAAATTGCCGAGCGAATCTATGTGTATTACAATACCGTATTTTCCTTGCAAATACTAATCTCAACGTGGTAATTGATTTATGACGAGTTGTTGAATTAGAGTGAATTTGTGATATAGTGATCTCAACGTGGATTTCACATTTCATGGTATCCTAGTAAGTTTTCAATGCAAATTCAAATTTAAAAGATGAACAATATGGAGGTGAGAAAACTTTGTATGTATCAAGCATATGACCACACACACACACACACACACACACGAACACAACAACAATCCAATAAGTATAGTGCATCTATTTTTCCAACCCATGCATGTATGACACGAGTTCAAAAATACTCCTTCTATTCCTAAATATTAGTCTTTTAGAGAGTTCAACAAGTGACTACATACGGAGCAAAATGAGTGAATCTAGACTCTAAAATATGTCTATATACATCCGTATGTGCCAGTCCATTTGAAGCCTCTAAAAGACTAATATTTAAAACGAAAAGGAGTAAAATGTAAGACATCCATGGTCCTCGGTTCAATATTTAAAATGAACATGAAACTGAAACATGAATATTAAGTCTAGTACTACAGTACATGCAAATGTTGTGTTTAGGCGGAGCTATGATTGTCGGGGTCAACCCTCGACCTTAGATAAAATTGTGGAGCTCTGCTTAGGGTTGTTTAGATTATATTTGTCCCCACCCTCCCAACCACCGATTGGTTGTGCACCCCACCCCTCCTCCCGGGAGAATATCATGTGCCCCATACCTTAGATGCTATATGCCGTCTGAGTTGCTTGGAGCTTGTAGATCTGAGATATAGCAGCTCACATGATGTGTCTTAATTTTTGCAGGAAACCTTGATGAGTTTGAGAATTGCACACAATTTGTACAAAAACTACTTAGATGCCCTTTGATCCCATATCCAATGACCTCGAAGCTCGTATCACCGTAGCATCTAAGATGAAGGAGGACATCATATTCTCTGTATGTAAGAATATCATGTGCTACCACACCTTAGATGCTTTGGTGATACAAGCTCTTGAGGCGTTGGATTGTGACAACACCTCCTCGGTGGTTGAATGGTTTTTGCGAGAAAAGCCCCAAAAGAGTTCGACCCACTTGCTTACAAGCACAAAGGCTGCTCGAGATGCCATTGGATCTCGGATCAAGCGACCTCCAAGCTCGTATCACCGTAGCATCAAGCTGCGATAGCACCTTATGTTTTCTCGCGGGAGAGTATGAGGTGCTCCCGCACCGTAGATTCTATGGTGATACGAGTTCTTGAGATCTAATGGCCCACAATAGGAGGTTTGAATGTTTTTGCAATATCTGGTGATAGAGTTTGGGAAATGCGCGAGAAAGTACAAGTACTATGCATGTGCCATCGATCACTTATCATCGACCTAGATGCTCATATCACCGTGGCGGGTAATTAAGCTACGGGAGCACCTAATATGAGCACGGGAGCCGTTGGATCGAAGATGCGTTGGCACACACGAGGCCTGAATGTTTTATTTGCAAAAAAAACTTTGGAGAGTTTGGAAATTGCGCATAATTACAAAGACTACTCCCAAGCCATTGGATCTCACTTCCAACGGTGTAAAAACTCGTATCACCATAGTATCTAAGCTGCGGGGTGGATGTGATATTCTATGCGCTGTCATTTTGTTAAGTAAACTTGCAAAATCGTGTAACTCGTGCGTTACTTGTCTAACCGCGCAAAGTGTTTGTTCAAAAAACCATCCTACACTGAAATATCGGAACAACACACGGGGTCCCACTTGTCATTAATCAAATTTGGACCTAAAACTAACAAATCTGAAAGGCGAGATTGAGCGGCAACCTGGACTACAAAGCGTAAGTCGATAGCTTTGAAAAACGAATGGTTGTTGGCTTTGTCCCATAACTTGATTTTATACTGTACTTGCGTTGAGTAGAGTAGAGGAGTGCCTCGTCAACACGTGCATGACCGTTGTCTCACTTACTGGTGGGTCCCAGTCTGCGATCTCAATCTCTCTTCTCTCCATCGTCTAACCTTTGCGGGCACACACGAAGGCGGCGCTAGCTTGCCGTGGTGTTATTACAACTAAAAAAGCTTGGAAAATAGAAGAATCGCCTAGAACAAGAGGCGTTGTGGCTGGTGAGAGCCAGACTAACCGTGCCACGTTTGCATGATGAAGCTGTGTGGCTAGTGGGGTGTTTTCGACCGGTGGCTGGGTCGAGGTCGAACCATAGGTACTACGTCGATCTGTATATTTTACATGCACATTTTCCTCTATGTCGAGGCGTGGCACACCCTACCCGCGGTTTGGGGTCCTCCGGGTGGTGCCGCATATATTCTTCTGATGTGGGGCGCCCTACCACGCGTTTTACGGGTCCTCCTCGGTTGTGGCGCGAAGCAAGTAAATGAGTCGTCAAATCACGAAAGACCACCTTTCCGCCGAGTACATCGGTGAAGCACGGTGGCTAGCTAGTTGGGCTAGTTCGACCGATTAGCTAGGCCGCCGCCACATTTTTCACCTTTTTTATCTACTTGCGGCAGGTAAATTTAAATATCCACCATGGCGTTGCTCACGGTGTTTGGGTGCGGCAGGATTTTTAATTTTTTGATTGGCGGAGCAGGCGGTAGCGGCAGGATTTTTAATTTTTGATTGGCGGGAGCGGTAGCGGTAGCAATTAGTCACGATGACTCCGCTGTAAAAACCTTTGCTCCACGATGTGAGAAGTCGTTGGTGGTGTTTTACCATGGTGAAAACCAAAAGATTCCCGCTCCTTGGCTGGCTCCCTCCGCCTTCCGTGGGATTGCATTGCCTTTCAGCCGTTTTGCCCCCTTTGCTTCCTCTCCCCATTGCTTCTACCTGGTGCCATGGCGGCGTGGCAGATCCGGAGTCGAGGTGGCGCTGACACAGAGCTCCATGCCAGGATCACGGGCTCGGGGCCAGGGCGTGGAGCTCCGTGAGCTCAAGGAGGAGAGGAGTGCCATGCTCCTCCGTTATGTCGGGAGTTCACGGGCTTCAAAAGCGGCGGCGTCCACCACAAAGATGCTCGAGGCGTCGGCGGCGTTCTGCGAAAGCGGGAGATACGATAGGCCGTCGAGGCGGGCTGGAGTGCGGCGGGCGATCGTGGCGAGGTCGAGATCGCCTCGGCCACTTGGTGAACCAAGTTGCCACGCACATGTTGCGGCTGCGCGATGCCTACCGTCGTGCCGTAGCGGCGATGCCGGCCGTCGGGCTAAACCCGTTCGACCACCGGTTGACTTCAGCGAGCTGCGGCTTCGACCTGGTCTCCTTCTTCACCTATATCTCCAGGAGGCTGAGCCATCTCCGTGCGATGGTGGGGGCTGAGCTGGACAAGGAGGGTTGTGTGCTGCCGTCGCCGTTGCTGGCGAATCCTTCGAGGCTCCGTCACGGAATCCATTCGTGCCATTGGGCGCCGTCTTTGTGAGCTGGCTCCGTCGACCGGGAGCGGGCTCTGCGGCGGTTGCACCTGCATCACCAGCGTCGTGCGCCTCGAGAAGCGAGAGGACTTGGTGGTGTTTAGGCGCCCTCTGCATGGGCATGTCCATGTCTCGGCGCAACATGACCGTTGGATCAAACTCGAGACGGTGCAGATCGATCCTTTGTAGCACAAAGCGTGTGGGTGTGTTTGGTTGCATTCTCATCTCAATATAGTTGTTTCCTCTTCGTGTATTTTTGTCAACCTACTAGTGTGGACTCATGCACCCTTCATGCACTCTGCCAAACACCCAAAAGTGGGTCGAGAAGGAACTTTTGCTCCCATCCGTGCACCCTTCATACACCTGTCTAACACTATAGGATGTGCTTCATATGGTTCATGTTTCGTGGATTACTGTAGCACCGTACTCTCCGTGTGCTGTGGACCTAGTTCTGTTAACATTGATCTCACCGTTCATTCTCGACCGGACAGTCAAAAAAGCGGAACTATGTTACATATAGGAGTAGTTGACATGCGCACAACATCATTTGTTATCGTCATATCTTACTACACTAGCAACAAGATTGTGTAGTACTGGCGTATGAACCACTGCACATGCCTAGTAGTAGGAGCATTGTGTATGTTCAAGTGGCTGCCGTGTTTCGCACTCCTCCGTCGTAAGAGTGGAAACGCTTGTTGTAATCATTTTTTTCTTCAGAATATAAAATGGTGGACACGCTCTACCATGCGGATCCTCCTCCAGCCATGCACTAAATTACTCACTTTACGCGGCGTGTGGGACAGCCAGCACACAGGTCCACCAGCCATGCACTAAATTACTCCGTAGTAGAGTGACGGTAGACTACCCCGATCGAACGCCCGTGATAATGCCCAATGAGCCGTCAAATCACAAAACCCCTCCTTTCCGATAAGTTGGACAGACGAAGCAACCATCATTTCACTCTTCTCTCTCAGCTTCCTCTCTTGAAGAAAACCCCACTCGCTTCGCTTGTCCCTCATCTCGTTCCTCCTTTCACTCTTCTCTCTCAGCTTCCTCTCTTGGATGGGCCGGAGCACCGGCCGACGTGATGTCTATGGCTCTGGCCAAAACCGTCGAGGCTCATAGTGCGAAGAAGCGCAAGCACCCCTTGAGACTACATGAGACAAGCTCAAAGCCATCGCCTGTCCAATCCCCCTCTCCGGGATCCCTCATTAAGCAAGTCGAGTAATGTCTCTTGTTGGCGATCTTTTCTCGATCTTGATCGTGTTTTTCATCTAACACGCAGTACTAGTACTGGTTGTACAACTTTATGGGTGATCTTGCATGTGATTTTAGTGTGCCAAATGACGGTTCTAAATTTCTCTTTTGACCAAAACATGCGAGAGGTTGACACTGATTTCTTATAGATTATTTTCAACTACTCCCTCTCTCCCAAATTTCTTGTCTTAGATTTTGTCTAGATACGGATGTATCTAATACTAATATGTGACTTGATACATCCGTATCTAGACAAATCTAAGATAAGATCAGAGGGAGTACTTTATGAACATCAATGCTACCTTTTAAGAGGGTATATTTGCCTCGATAACTTGTGTTATGGATATTGCATGTAATCCCTCTGCTCTCATGCCTTTGAAGACATGTTCTAGTGTCTTTGTTCACTCATTTACGTGCGTATATGTAGTCATATATGGAGTATAATATCGAAAATCATCTTATATTTCTGAATGGAGGTAGTAATGAAATATGGTTTCTGTTTGAATTAGAACCAGGTCCGTGGTGGAGATGAAGTTCTCAAAGTCATGCCGTGTGTCTGGAAGACACGATGATGAGTTCTCTTGCTGAACTATCCACTCTTGTGTCCTTGTCGCCACGTGTCCTGAACTAGTGTTTTCTGTAGCATTGTTGTCGAGCGTGTTCTCGAGGCTGTACTTGACCACAACAATTTCCTGGATGTGCCTTGATTATGAAGGGTGTGGTTCTTGTAAAGCTTCCCAACAAATCTGATGCGGCCTGTCTTCATCATCATGTTTATGAGTGGAAAGACCACTCTGTTAGGTTCTCAAGGTTGACAAGATGGTGATGGTGCATGTAGACATCTCACACGAAGTCCATGGCCTAATCGGTTATCGGGGTTCATCCCATAGGTCGGTGGCAAGAAATAGTCTGCAGAGTTTAGTTAGTGCAACTTTGCTTATGTAGTAAGTACTATTGTTCGATTACTTGATTTGTGTTTGTGAACCTGTATTGTTTATTAGTCTTGCGCTTTTGGTGTGTGGTCAGTCACGAGAACGGTCTATGTTAATGTCTGTCCACTCAATTGATCTGTACATTTTGAAGTATCCAGATCATATTTTTTGTGAGGACGGTTTATCAATTATGGTTTACACTCCAATATCTGTATGCATTGCAGGGTTTATCGCACCCACCAGGATTTCCGGTCCATGGATGTTCGGTCCATACGATTTGTCACGACCTTTGGACTGTCACGCTTGTGGGAGTGGCGGGGCCCTGCATGCCACGCGTAGTTGGACGATCAATCTTACGTGTAGTACTTCAACATAGTGATTTCTGGTAAGGATTCACTCGTGTCACATCAAGTAAATCTTATTGATTTCTTGTCTAAATCTTATTGATTTAATGTCATGTTTTCTTTCTTTTCCTGCAATTTTACGATGCAGGTTTTGCCATGTGACATTCATCACAGAATAAACCGTTTGTTTTGCTCTCTGATGGCTATTTTTGCAGGTTTCACTTCTTATGTCGTGTCGATGTGAAGGCACTCTCCATCACTTATATTCTTTGGAAAAAATTGGATCGATCTGTTGTGCGAGTACAAGCTGAATCCCTATGATGAACTGCAGTTTGGTTTAACAAAATGCCACAATTAGTCCTTCTCGCGTTTAAAAGAAATGAAGAAAAAACTGGATCACGGTCACGGATCCTAGTCAAGTTAGAAAGCTGATCATAGCAGACCGGACCACGATCGCTTGTTGTCTCGTATAGATCGAGCACCGCGATTGCTCTAGCAGCGCGATGGCAGCAGCTCGATCGATCCGGTGAGGATTGGGCACCGACCGCGTCGTGATCAGTCTGATCTACGGAGGATCGGGCATCGACACGGCACCAGCTCTACAAGGAGCACCATCTCCGGCAGCAGCGGCGGCCGGCACCTGCACCAACACTTGCACTTGCATTTGGTCCGGCTGTGCGGTTGCACCGACAGCAGGCCGGGCTGCAGTTCGCACTTCATATACCAAAGTCCTTACAAAACCGACATGTCCACCTTCTTGGTAAGCATTGGCCGCCCAAGTGCTTCGTTCTTTTTCTTTCCATGTTGTTTCACATGATTCCTGTGTTGATCTAACTGTTTGGGTATGTCTTCTTGTTTGCAAGCAGAGAATTCCTAGAACAACGAGGAGTCGTTCAACTATCTGAGGCGACCAGCGGCCAAGTTTCTCTTACCATGCGCAGCCTTGGTGTGAATGAACTTGCTCAATATACCGTAAGTACAAAGGATGGTCGCATGATGATTGATGCTAAAGGATGGTCAAGGTTCAAATCTAAATCATATCTTGCGGTAGGGATGATGTCAAAATCGAACTTTCTCGGCAAGGAGAGCTGGTCCAAATCAACTTTGAAATTCTTGATGGCAACGCATAGCTGCCGAACTGATCTATCCTCAGAGAGATTTTGATGTAATAATCGGCATGGTGAAACAAGTGTCTGTGTGTATAAGTAGTACGACAATATTATTTATCACATGGTATATCGTTGATAAATTGCAACTCGATTGCTGGTTAGGAAGCTGTCGTTCGATTTCATTCCAACAGTATCGTGCTTTATTCAATTTTGTGTATTAAGCCTTGCGACAACATCTAAAACCAGCGCGATACCGATCGCTTGCAATATGAAAAGCGCTGAGGTAGAACACATGGGCCCCCAAACATGCAGGGTCGGCCTGCGGCCCAAAGTCCAGAACCGTGAGCCTATCTGAGTATTATATTCTCAGCCGAACCCCCATAAAAAAGCTGAACCCCCATAATGCCCGTGCATTGCAGAGGGAGTATATTTCTCGGGAAGGTGAGCCTGTGATATAAAAGATTTGTATATTTCTTTATAGAGGGAGTATCTCTCTGTCAAAAAATATATTTATGTGTAACTAGTTACTCCTGTCTTTCTACTTCCTTTCGCTGATATGTGGGGCAACCGGCAACGGGGTCCACGTGCCATATGCACAACTTCATGGTAGACACACCCCGGTCGTAGCGCCGCAGTAATGCCCAATGAGCCGTCAAATCACAACCCCCCCCTTTCCGGCTTTAGCAGTAAGCTGGACGGATGAAGCGGCAATATTTCTTTGGGCGAATCCCTTCTCCCTCGTCGCTTGTTGGAGAAAACCCCGCTCGGCGATTGCATAGGGTTTTCTCATGGAGAACCAGTCTGAATTCTTCATCCATCCCGATAAATCCAAGTCCCTTGGTCACGGGTAATCCTAGGATGGCAGCCGCCGCCGTTGATGCATTTTCTTCGTCTTGAATCTAGTGTGTTTCATTTGCGATTGCCCAAAGTGCGAGTACCCTACAGGTTTACGGGCCCTCGGCGAGACGCCACACTTGTTCCTTCTCATCCTACCACATCATTTTGAAACGCATGCAGTATGTTCCTAGAATCCTCTTCTCTATCCGGGAGGGTGGGTTTTTTAACATCTTGTGTTGTCATATTATTTTTCTGCGGTGTATTATTTGCTCGCGAACACATGTACTCAAGATGCTCGGCCTTGCCATAACTGAATACACTAGTTTAATGGTCACAGTGAAGACAAGCCATGGATATTACTTCGAGTTGGGTTCATGAACCAAGAAGATCGCTGCTTTTTTATGGCCGAACTTGGATAAACTTTCTCAAGTGTTACGGACTGAAAGTTGGCGCACGAATGTTGATGGAAATAGCAGAACCTGCTCTCATCTTCACTGCGATCTTCCACCCCGACGTCGTTCCAATTGTTCATCCATGTTAGTTTTGTATCCGGTTCTTGCTTGTTGCCTCGATTACTTCTTAATCCACCTATTCTGTCTAACTAATCACAATTTAACTTTAGAAGTAGCAACAAATCTCTCACGAAGATGCTACTTCTAACTAATATTTTCTTATAATTGGTGGCACGTGTAGGTTTTTTGAGTTAAGCGATCTGCTCGTTTGTTACTCTGTAATAACTCGGCTGTTACTAATGGCACTAAAGTTGGTGGATCGACATCCACAAGTTCCTACACTTTATTGATCGTCTTGAGGTCCTTGTGGGGCCTTTCAATGGTGGAAGGCCACGTGGGATATGTGTGCCCTCGCTGCACTCGTTGAACAGGTCCAAGCGTGTCGAGAAACTTATAGTGCGAGCTGTTTTCTGTTATATATGTTGTTCATAAACTATTGCTTATACTGAGTTTTACAGCTGTGATCTTCTTGAAACAGGAACTGCCGAGTTCTATTGTTCCTATACATATGCACGACCATGGTCGGGTCGACTTGCGCTTGGTCACAACATGATGTTTATGTCGACCTACTCAATTCCCTTGGAGGTGAAAAGATACTTATTCGTGGGTGGTCTCGGATAATGAAGGCCCATCCATCTTGGAGAATAGGACAGAAGATTATGTTCATGCTTTTCCATGGCTCTAAAGCGAATATCCTGTTTATTGACCACATTGCGAGATGAAGCGCTTTGAAGGTTGTGGATCGTGGGGTGGCGCTGGGCCTTGGCGGCCTCACCCTTGGTTAGCTGAGGCAAAGTAGCTTTGTTGAGGCATGTTTTATGCAGTTGAACTGTATAAGTACTCATCTTGCTTTCAGCTTTGGTTGTTAAGTGCCCTGTTGGTTTGATTAAGGTTGTTAAGTACTCCTGCTGCTTTTACGATCATCATGTTTCTTGATCTGTCTTCCTCCGGCCGCCAAAACCAAACCAGCGCCCGGCGCAGGCACTTGCTTCCGCCTCCCACGGCTGGCTGCGCCTTAGCGCACGCATCGTCACCCCACCGTCTCCTAAATCGTTAACGCCGACATCCTCCGCGCGCTTTGGTGCGCTCGCCGCTGCGCCGCCCTCTCGCGTTCTCAACATGGTCAACAAACAACAGCAATCGGCGGGGCGTGCGTGGAGAGGATGACGATGAGGGGCCCTGCGTCGGCGTATGGAAAAATAAAATGCTTCCTCCTAGTGTTTTCCTAACATCCGGGACCCACGACATTGTGATCGTATATAGTCAATTGACAAGAGAACAGCACAAGATCGGTGACACAGGGGCGTAGCTACTCGGCAGTATTTTTTTGTTTGGTATTGTTGAGACGGAGCAGGGTTTGAATTGGGCTGTGGCCCGTCTAGCCCAGGCTTATATTTTATGTTCACCATGTGACCAACCCAACTATTTTTTCTTTGTGAAAATGAGCCCAGTTTATTTTTTCTGAAGAATACCCAATCCAGGCCTACTTATTTTTCTACGTCCTGATGGGCTGCAACTCTTTCAAGACACCTGCAAATCTTGAAAGTAATATGAAATGGGTTGTAAATATAAAAACAGATGACAAATTGGAAATTACTTTATAATTTCTGATTTTTTCACATTTTCAGATTCCTATTTCACTGGGCATTAACCTAATTCAAATATATCTTGAAATTACTTTAAATCTGGCTCGGCATTTCGGTATTAAAAATAGTTTGGAACCCACAGAAATATGCGAAAATTTCCCTGGGCAACCAAAAAAATGACTGCAATAAATTGCATAAGAAGTTGCCATGAGCTATATATAAATTATTAAAAAAACAGGGAGTGGTCTGACTTGTGGGCCTATTTTGTTGACGCGTATGAAAGATTTTTTTAGTTATTATATATACTACGTCAACAAACGATTCTACCAGACGTAACTGCTGCATGTCAATCCAACGGCCGTCGTGTTTCTTCAATCTCTGATGTTCTTTCTCCAGCCGCCAAAGCAGCGCTTGGTGAACCACTTGCTCCGCCTCCGTGGCCATTGTCTTGCTGCCGCGCAGCCTCAACGCCCCTACTACTCCCACCGCTGGCAGGGCATCCTCTACTCACCACACCCCTGTTATTCCTGGCGGCGGCAGCCTCACACCGCAGCCGAACTGGTGAACCCTCGTACTCCTCTGCGCGCGGGCTTCCACTGCCGCGTCTTCCCCGGCTCCGCATCATCCCCTTCCTAGGCCTCGCCGTCGTCCACCGCCGTGGTGCTCTCGGCGTGGTTTGGTCAATGTGGTCAATGACCGACTTCCATCGGAAGAGTACTGTACGTGGAGAGGCTGACAGTTGGGTCCACGGCCGCATCAAAGAAGTGCCTCCTTATTACGCGCAAAATAATTATTCCTCCACCTGACAACGGGGACCCATCGGATGGGCCACCAGTATTTCACGAAAAAACGTTTCCCCCTGACTGCTGGGACCCACAGGTCGGGCCACCGTATTTCGCGAAAAAAACGTTCCCCCCGCTGTCAGCTCGGACCCACCGGAAGTGCCTCCTTATTACGCACAAAAAAATGAATACCCCCCTGCTAGCTGGGACCAACCTTGGTGGGAGGCTGACTTGTGGGCCTACTAAGTTGACTGGGACGGAGGCCTTTGTCAACTTTAGTCAATATATGAACGATTCTAGCTCTAGTGACCGTACGGTGTCCATCCAACGGTCGTAGTGCTTCTTCAACCTCTGGTCTTCTTGCTCCAGCCGCTCAAAGCAGCTCCGGTCGTGCTGCCTGCTCC
Source organism: Aegilops longissima (assembly GCA_021605205.1). Taxonomy (NCBI): domain Eukaryota; kingdom Viridiplantae; phylum Streptophyta; class Magnoliopsida; order Poales; family Poaceae; genus Aegilops; species Aegilops longissima. Next base: position 399,955,283 of record CM038682.1, read on the forward strand.
TGCCGCCCGTGGCCGGCTGTGATGCCGTGGAGGCCTCACCGCCCCCTACTACTCCCACCGCTGGCAGGCCATCCCTCTACGCACCCACACCCCCTGTTATTCTGCGGCCACGGCAGCCTCACACCGCAGCCGAACGAGTGAACCCTCATACTCCTCTACGCATGGGCATCCACTGCTGCGTCTTCCCCGGCTCCACGTCGTCCCCTTCCTAGGCCTCGCCGTCGTCTACCGCCCTGGTGCTCTCGGTGCGGCATGGTCAAGGTGGTCAAGGAATGGCTTCCATCGGACATGGACTGTACATGGAGAGGATGACAGCTGGGTCCACGGCCGCAGCAAGGAAGTGCCTTCTTATTACGCGCAAAATAATTATTCCTCCACCTGACAGCGGGGACCCATCGGACGGGCCACCGTATTTCGTGAAAAAAACGTTTCCCCCTGTCTGCTGGGACCCACCAGCTACATCTTCGCACGCAAGGAAGTGCGTCCGAAAAAACGATTCGCCCCCTGACTGCTGGGACCCATCAGCTACATCTTCGCACGCAAGGAAGTGTGTCCGAAAAAACGATTGGCCCCCTGACTGCTAGGACCTACCAGCCACATCTTCGCACGCAAGGAAGTGTGTCCGAAAAAACGATTCGCCCCCTGACTGCCGGGACCCACCAGCCACATCTTCGCACGCAAGGAAGTGCGTGGGCAGAAAATAAACCCAAAACGATTCGCCCCCCTGACTGCTGGGACCCACCAGCTACATCTTCGCAGTCAAGGAAGTGCCTAATAGTCGGGACCCACCTGGCCGAAGCGTACATAGCGTTGTCATTCTGGTCGCGAACGTGTACGTACATACTGGTTGTTGTAGAGGCGCGCACGTGTCGTAGTAGAGGCGCGCACGTAGCATGTACACGTACGTACACCGGCCAGGGTGCAAGAAAGAAAATACAGCCACGTATGTGTACATACGGGCGGGGTGTCGAACGCCTACTCGCACATACATACGGCGAGGGCTCGTGTACATGGCTGGGTCAGAACGGAGAAACAGCGTGGTCGTCGTGTTCATGGGGAGCCAAACCGGCTGGGTTGGAACGAAATGCGTGGTCGTGTTCATCGGGAGGGCTTGGGCCGGAACAGGCGATGGAAATGAGGCTGGCGTGCCGCTGGCGGAGGAAGCGGCCTTGTGTTCGGACGGGCCACATTCAAAGCAGGATCCTATTCGCCGGGAGGGTGCGGCGTACCACAAATCGTTGAAGCGGACATCCCTACGGTTGAGGCGGGGTCCTGTTGATCGGGTGGGGTGTGGCGTCCATAAAGCGAAGAAGCGGACCTCCTACGGTCGAAGCGGGAAGTCTGTTGATCGGGAGGGTGTGGCGTATCGCAAAACCGGCCAAGCGTACTTGTGTTGGGCGCTTCACGGTCAAAGCAGGGGTCTGTTCGCCGGGAGGGTGTGGCGTCCATAAGCAGGACTCCACGGATCTTGTTCATCTCCACCGTCGACCTCCTCCAGCCTCCACGGGCTACCGTCGACCTCCTCCGGCCTCCACGGGCTACCGTCGACCTCCTCCAGCCTCCACGGGCTCATGTTCATCCAGCCTCCACCGCGCGCTACTCCACCGGCTACTGTTCAACCGGCCCTCCACGGGCACCCCTCCACCGTCTACTGTTCATCCAGCCCTCCACACCACGGGGTCCTGTTCAACCACCCCTCCATGGCCACCCCTCCACCGTCTATTGTTCATCCAACCCTCCACGCCACGGGTTCCTGTTCATCCAGAGGCAACGCCACCGCTCACTTTTCATCCACCCCCCGCAACACTCACTGTTCATCCAATCGATCGGCTTCAGTTAGCAGCAGCAGCGAAGGAATCGCTCCATCGGGTTCAGTTAACAGCCATCGATCGATCGCTCGGGTTCAATAACGCGTAGCCTGCAAAGGCAATCGCTTGGGTTCGATTAGAGCCCAGCGCCTCGCTTCGAGTTCGATTAGAGCCAGCGCCACGCACTGCAGCAGCGTCGTATGAGAGAAACGCGCATCGCTCGGCCCCCGACCTCCCACCGTAACCGGCAACTCCCCGAAATTTTCCTCCCCCTTGCTTGTACCATGGTTTTTTCCGTCATGGACGGCCCAAAGAATGTCATGCAGCTGCGTCTCCGGCCCGCCCAAGACGAAAAACCCATTTTCTGTCATGATTTTTTGTCATAGAAGTAGGAGCCCACAACATCTATGATGATACCGGGGTTTTTCACAATTATCATCATAGAAGTGTCATATGTATGACGAAAATTTTTTTTGTTCGGCCCAAAATGTCATGGATGTGTCTTTTTTTTGTAGTGCATGTTAGTTTGTGTTATGTTTTTTGTGCTCTGATTTGTTTTGCTCTGATTTTCTTTTCCCTATATTCTCCCATTATCCAAATATAAGATTCAGGGGGAGAAAGACTTGTAAGGAAAAGAAATCTTTGAATTCATTGCATATCTTTTACCTTTGGGGACATGTCTCTATCCAATAGGAGTACCTAGTTCTCGCTCTCTACATGTCATCCCAATCTTGGTACTCTTGTGGTTTGCAGTTATTGCTCTGTCTAGTAGATGTATCTGTGTTATCTAACCTTGTTTACTCAGGTTTATCTCTTCCAAAGCCAGCTCAAGACCACAAGGTAAGTATATGCATCACATTCATGTGCATGATGATCTCTTGCTGATGTACATATTGTTTGCAAGAAGGACTGATCAACATGAAGGTACACTTCCTATATTCACATCATTTTCTCTGATGCATATAGCATAGATACATGTAACTCATTGCTTGCTCTGTCATGCTTATGCATTCACATGCTCTTATATTCTATATTTACATGATTGCATACATGTAGGGGGAGCCTATGCATGTTACATGTTCTTCCAAAGCTTTACTTGTTATTCTTTATATCTCTATCTAAAGCTTTGATGTATGTTGTCATCAATTACCAAAAAGGGGGAGATTGAAAGCACAAGTGCGCCCTGGGTGATTTTGGTAATTAATGTCAACATATCTCTTGTTGGACTAATACTTTTATCGAGTATATTTCAGATGAGTTCAACAGTGGAGTGGCGTGGACAAGAGGATGTGGAACCCCTTCAAGATGCTAAGGACAGAAGATTGGCAAAAGCTCAAGACTCTACATTTTCATTTTAGTGATCCAAGATCACATTGAGTCTATAGGAAATCCAATACTATTAAAAGGGGATGAGGTGTTGCTTAATGGCTTGCTTGCTCAAAGTGCTTAGTGATATGCTCCAAAAGCCCTCAACCACTTTCTCATATCCACATATGTCCCAAACCAAAAGTCAAACTTGGCCCTACCGATTTGATCTATCCGGCACCACCGAGTTCACTTGGCATAGCCACTGCCAGAAACCCTAATCAGTTCGGTCTCACCGATAGGGATCTCGGTCTCACCGAGATGGGATTGCAAACTCTCTGTTTCCCTTCGTAACGTTTCGGTCCAACCGAGATGAGCGGTCGGTCCCACCGAGTTCGCAATGCAAACTCTCGGTTTCCCTTTCGTAACGTTTCGGTCTCACCGAAATGAGCGAATCGGTCCCACCGAGTTTGCCTGACCAACTCTCTATTTATGTGATCGGTCTTACCGAGATTACGTTATGCCCTAACCCTAATGAAATCGTTCCCATCGAGTTGACATGTTGGTCCCACCGTAAAGCCTAACATTCACATTTTGAACTAAATCGGTCTGACCGAGTTTCATGATTCGGTCCCACCGAGTTTGGTAAATTGTGTGTAACGGTTAGATTTTGTGTGGAGGGTATATACCCCTCCACCCACTCTTCATTCGTGGAGAGAGCCATCAGAACGTGCCTACACTTCCAGCAGACATTTTCTGAGAGAGAACCACCTACTCATCTGTTGAGACCAAGATATTCCATTCCAACCACAAGAATCTTGATCTCTAGCCTTCCCCAAGTTGCTTTCCACTCAAATCATGTTTCCACCAAATCCAAATCCATGAGAGAGAGTTGAGTGTTGGGGAGACTATCATTTGAAGCACAAGAGCAAGGAGTTCATCAGCAACACACCATCTATTACCTTTTGGAGAGTGGTGTCTCCTAGATTGGTTAGGTGTCACTTGGGAGCCTCCGTCAAGATTGTGGAGTTGAACCAAGGAGTTTATACGGGCAAGGAGATTGCCTACTTCGTGAAGATCTACCCTAGTGAGGCAAGTCCTTCATGGGCGATGGCCATGGTGGGATAGACAAGGTTGCTTCTTCGTGGACCCTTCATGGGTGGAGCCCTCTGTGGACTCATGCAATCGTTACCCTTCGTGGGTTGAAGTCTCCATCAACGTGGATGTACGATAGCACCACCTATTGGAACCACGGAAAAATCTCCGAGTCTCCAATTGCGGTTGCATGCTTTACTTTCTGCTGCTCATATACTCTTTCCATGCTTTCTTGAAATGTATTGTGAATGTTTAAACTTGTGCTAAAACTTGACCTTAACTTGAAGAAATTAAAAACTGCAACTTTTCTTTGTTAATGGTCTAATCACCCCCCTCTAGAGACCTCTTCTCTATCCTTTCAACTACTCCCTCCTCATCATGGTGGCCGCCCTGATAATGAAGGTGGCCATCAGTGATGATTTCCCCCTCCCGCGGGGTGCCAGAACGGGGTCTAGATTGATTTTTGTGGATACAGAGGCTTGCGGCGATGGAACTTCTGATCTAGGGTTATTTCTGGGTGTCGGTGTCAAAACCGGCGGATCTCGGGTAGGGGGTCCCGAACTGTGCGTCTAGGCGGATGGTAACAGGAGACAAGGGACACGATGTTTTTACCCAGGTTCGGGCCCTCTCGATGGAGGTAAAACCCTACTCCCGCTTGATTAATATTGATGATATGGGTAGTACAAGAGTAGATCTACCACGAGATCGAGAGGCTAAACCTAGAAGCTAGCCTATGGTATGATTGTTGTTCGTCCTATGGACTAAAACCCTCCGGTTTATATAGGCACCGAATAGGGTTAGGGTTACACATAGTCGGTTACAATGGTAGGAAATCTACATATCAGTATCGCCAAGCTTGCCTTCCACGCCAAGGAAAGTCCCATCTGGACACGGGACGAAGTCTTCAATCTTGTATCTTCATAGTCCGAGTCGGCCAAAGGTCATAGTCGGCTATCCGGACACCCCTAATCCAGACTCCTCAAGAGCCCCAGAACCAGGCTTCAATGACGACGGTCCGGCGCATGTTGTCTTCGGCATTGCAAGGCGGGTTCCTCCTCCGAATACTTCATAGAAGACTTTGAACACAAGGATAGTGTCCGCTCTACAAAATAAGTTCCACATACCACCGTAGAGAGAATAACATTTACACAAGTTCAATCACGGCGTACTCATGACATGACATCACACCACGCCCAAGCCTTTATTGAATCGTTTTACTGCCCAACCTCAGTAGCGTTTAGCGAGGCGGTTTCTTGGCACGTCTTGTCAAAGCGAGATCGTGTCCCTCATTCCGGATTCTCATCAATACAGGCGTGGGTAACCCAATCGTGCCCGTTGGCACGCCTCAATCGGCGAGTCCCGAACGGTCACGGAGGGCTCCTGGTATTCAACCTCTTTATAAAGAGACCAAGGCCCCGCTTCTTTTTCTCAATCTCCATCAAATCTGCCCCTCGCTTCGAGTTCCAACACCCAAAGCTCCAGATTCAGGTGCTTCGGACCTTCGATGATGTCCGGCTCCGACCTCCAAGGCCGGTGGATGCCTTCCTCCGTCACGGAAGAAGATGTCCTAAAGCTAAGAGATGCCAGGTATCTAACCGGCAAAATCTCGCATAGGCTGCCTTCTCAAGTGCAGGTTATTCCCACTCCCAAGCCCGGTGAAAGCGTGGTGTTCACATCTCACTTCCTTCGGGGACTAAGTTTCCTGATGGACCCCTTCGTGAGGGGGCTCATGTTTTATTACGGGCTGGAATTTCACGACTTGGATCTGGAGTCCATCCTCCATATCTCATCGTTCATCGTCGTGTGCGAAGCCTTCCTCCGCACTACCCCTCACTTTGGATTATGGCTCAAGATCTTCAAGGTGGAGCCGAAGATGATCAAGGGGCAACAGCAGATCTTGGAGGGGCTGTTATAAGCAAGAATCTTGACGCTCCATGGCCCGAGGGATCTTTTCAAGAGGAGCTCAGCGATGGCAACAAGAGTGGTTTTATATCACAGCTCCTGGGGCACCAAATGGGTGGCGCCACCTGCCTTCGCTCGGGTCCTCCACATGGCTGGCGTCATGGGTCAATAAAGGGCTTGACTGGGGCCGCCCAAAGACGTGCCCTTGTCGCAGGTCGATTCGAGACCTCTGAGAGAGAGATCAATCTGGTGGTAGTAGTGCAGGTCATGCTGAGTCGTCGCATCCTGCCCTGCAAACGTCGCCCCTCCGCCTGTGGGAGTTCAATCCAGAGGGACCACGAGCTCTTCAACATTTTATGGGCGCAACACCCGTGGAGATGTACAAATTATTCTTCGGGTCATAAGCAATGTGTCCGGACTTGACCGAGGACGCAGGTCTGAGCTGCAATCGCCCGGATGCTCAAGTAAGTAGCCCCGTATCCGGACACGCTATACATATATTTATCATAAAATTGCCCTTAAAAAAGCTGTCCCTCATACAGGAGTGGATAGCAAAAGCAAAACTGATCAGGTGTCCGGCCCCCCTCCCCGAGACCACGCCGGATCCCGTGTTAACCAAGAAGCTGGAGGATGTGCCTTTAGAAGAAGGCGAAGGGGGGAACAAGGAAACTACTGCCTCCACGAAGAAGGTTATCAAGAAAGGAGGGATCGATAATCCCTCCATCCAAGGGGAGAAGAGGACCGCGTCTTGAGACCCGGAGACCAAGGCCTCAAAGCGTGGGAAGAAATCTTCGCCAGAGGGTCCTGCGCTGGAAGATGCCCCAGCCGCATTGTTTCCCAAAGGAGATCAGCCCTCCAGCGAGCCGTAATGTGACACTCCAAAATTTTTCTTTTGGTTTTCTTCAAAATTTGTTGGATTTGAAGGAGGTCTCCAAAACCCTTCCAAAAATCTCTCTCAAAGCTTTACCCTTTAGCAAAAATGTTATTTTTGCATCTCCTTCAACTCTAGTGTTTGGTTCAAAATTTTCTTCTGATTTCCCTCTTCTCAAAATTTCAAGGAGAATCTTTGGAATTTATTTTTATTTCAAAAAGAAACTCTAGGAGTTTGTCATCCTCTCCCATTTTTGAAATCATTCATGATTCTTCCATGCACCATATGGTAAAAACCATCCCAAAAATCTATCCTTCCACTTTGGTACAACTCAAACATTCTGTCCAAACTAGTAAAATCCATTTTTGGACTTTATTCCAATTATTTCTTCTCCCAAAATAATTCTGTCTTTTCTTTTGAGCCAAAGTGATTTGCAAAGCAAGTACCCTAATGCTCTTGATTTTTGACCTCAAACCAACTCCCTTGGATAGTCCTTGGTACCCACAACCCAGAACCATCTTGATCCACTCTTCTTCTTTTCAAATATTTCAAATTATAGTCTCTGCAAGTTTGGACCAGATTTGCCAAATTTGGTGAAATTCATATCTACACTACTCCAAAAATTCCACAAAAATTCAGGCAACCTCTAGTTGCAATGAGAGACCACTCCACCAAAAACCAGCTCAAGGAAAAATCCCTGCATGCCTAGATCATTCTGTCGAACACCTTGCATGCCTTTGTTTCATTCATTTTCGATTAAGTTCGAGCTTGATGTCGATCTTCGTCAGTAAATTCAGTCACATGTTCACAGTGCACTTGGCACGTTGCTCACGGCCTAGCTTGCTTGTCCGGAGCCTCACACGCGTGCTTGGCACGTTCCTGACGTCGGTGGCGCCCTGGCCCGCCTGCGCCGGCGTGTCTTGCGGTGGCCGAACCACCGTAGCGGCCGACCAGGAGTAGAACGGCGGCGTAACGCCGTTCGGCGCCGCCCAAACCCTCTGGTGGCTCCGCGTGGCCACTTCCTCGACAGCACACACATGCAGCACCGTCGCCGTGGCGCTGCGCCTGAGCGTGCTCTCTGCCACGACGGGCCCGCGCCGCCCGTCCGTCGAGCTCCCCTAAGCAACCAAATCCCGACGCGATTAGCACCTAAACGGAACCAGGAACACCCACGGCGATGCTCAACCTTTGAACCCTCCGTGCAACCACAGCGCGCCGTAATCACCTCGCGGAGAACCCGTTCTCGGCAACCGCCTCAGGCGGCTATATATAGCACCCGAGCTTGCTCTCGCCCGCACACCTCCACTACCTCACGGACCCGCCTAGCCCTTTGGAGGGGCCTCGAGGCCTTTCTTCCTCGACTCCGGTCACCCACGTCCGCCTCGGGCTCCGGCACCGTTCTCTCCGGTGAGGACTCCTCCGCCGCCCTGCTTTCGCCCGTAGCCTCGTACCACCTCTAGTGAGATAACCCCCACCTCAATTTTGACCCCACAGCCCCCTCCGACGAGATCCACGACCACCCGAATCGCCGTCCGCCGGAGCAAACGTCGCCGCCGACGTGGTACTCGCCGGCGACCACCACCACCTCCCACAGACGCGGAATGGCGCCCTGAACACGGAGGTACTCTCCGATCTCCCTGCCTCGCCGTGGATCGCCGTCGGCGACCACCGCGGTTCTCGGGCGCCGACGAGCCCCGACTCCCTCGTTTGAATTTTCAAACCTGACGGGTGGGACCCGCCCGTCAGCCTCTCTTTTGTTTTTTTTGAATCATTTTCTGAAAGCGTACTTTGGCAAATACGCTTCCTCTCTGAACCGTTTTTCTGGATTTTTCTGCAAAGCCCCCTGGAAGTTTTCTGTTTCATTACAGATGGGTCCTTGGGTTAAAACCCTTATAACTTTTTAACAGAAAGGAATTTCTGAGTGATTCTTTTTCAGTCCTCTTCAAAAAAATTTATAGTTTTTTATCAGATTTATTTGAAAAATATTTGGATTAGTTTTTGTGCACCTCACGGTATTTATGTTAGCGCGTATATTTTGTGTACCGTATATTTGGATTAGTTTCTGTGTCAACCCGTATCAGTTCGGTTCCCATCCATTTCCCTTCCCGTACTACCACATGTTTTCCGCAAGGGATATGGCTTAGTAAGTTGTAAACCGCTTTCCTGGTACACACCAAATGGAGAGGCCGTGATGATGGTTCCATGGCCTGGATTAAAGCCGGTCATCCGTCGGGGGCATGGGTGTTTCCGGTTGGGACCGAGAGGGGGCACCCTTAGAGCGCTGTGAATATAAATTTGATCCCATGCTATTCGAGATTGTGATCTCCCCGTCTCAAAAGTTTTTCTTGGACGATGTCTAGGGTGATTCCTGGCATTCGTGAGGTAGGATGGGTGTGTACTGGTTAGCTGTGTTTCTTCCGAAATACCATAAATGGAACTAGTCCTTCGTGACTACGGAAATCCGTTGGCTGTGGACAAATTTTGGTACAAACTCTGCAGAGTCAAAATTCTTGAAATCATCTTATCCATGTCCAAGTTCTGTATTATCTTATCCTGACAAGTGTCAGTTTTGGTGACAGATAATCCGGTGAATCACATGAGTACTAAGTCCGGTTAAATGTTTATTCCTGTGGATGGACTAACCCGTTTATATTCCTGTGTTGAATATTTATAATGAGTGCTATTTCTTGTGATGAAAGCCCTTTCTGTGATGTCGCTCAGACGTCCGACTGCGGCATTGCTGTTATTTATTCTCATTATAAGCCCTTTCTGTGATGTTGCTCAGACGTCCGACTGCGGCATTGTTATTATTTATTTTCATTATAAGCCCTTTCTGCGATGTCGCTCAGACGTCCGACTGCGGCATTGTTATTATTTATTTTCATTATAATCCCTTTCTGTGATGTCGCTCAGACGTCCGACTGCGGCATTGTTGTTATTTATTATAAGCCCTTTCTGTGATGTCGCTCAGACGTCCGACTGCGGCATGCATGTATTTTATTTCAATATAAGCCCTTTATGAGGTGTCGCTCAGACGCCCGACTGTGGCATGTTTTGCTTATTTATCCACCCCTTCGAGGCGTCGCTTCAGACACCCGATGGGTTTTGAGTTTATCCTTCTTCGGGTTTTCGAGTGGACTACCGTGGTTTCCCTTCTTATTTTTTTTTCGTTATACTGATTGAGCATTGTTAAAAGAAATTAATCATGACTCATTCCTGCATTCATTTGTTATATCTTTTGTCCGAACTGTCTTGCGAGTACTTTCAGAGTACTCACCTGGCTTGTTGATTTGGCCGGATCTTGTGAAGGCGATCTCATGGATGAAGAATTCGATAGCGAGTCCGCGCCTAGAGGAATCCCAATCAGTCTTGTGCGACCCTGGATTAGTCATTGTGTTATATCCGCTTCGCTACCCAAATAAATCCATCGAGCCTCACCTCGACGCCGATGAGCCGCCGATCTGAGAGACTTATTAACCACCCGTTGTGTTATTCCACCAACCACTCATAGCTCGAGTCAGTAGTATTTCCACCCCACCCCTTTGAGTCATATCCGCCGCTATGTATAATTTTGGCATGTTTGTAATAATTGGTTGGGCATCTTCAGTCTGACCCCCTGTAATATTGTAATGCTACTGGCTTACTGTATCAAAGTTTTGTCATCCGGTATGAAGGATTTTCCTCATATTGGAATTCATAGGTCGGTTGTTCAATAAATATTTTTATTGAAAAACCGGTCGTGACAAGCTTGATACCAGAGCCAGGCTGACTGTAGGAAGCCACTAGGTGCGATCGCTAATCGGTTATTAGCATAATAGAGCTATTAATTATTTTTACGAATGTAATTTCTGACTGTCAGCATAAATTTATGATTTGACTTCTCAGGATTTTTGCCTACTTTTGTAGACGGCCAGCAATGACTGCGAGTCGTAGATGTTCGCCAACATGCCCGATGGGTTTGTCAAGCTTCTATCCTTCATCGTCCAAGTCGCGATGGGGCCAGATGTGCGCCCAGTCTTCTCTCTCTCTCTCAACACAAGGTCAATGACCGTCTAACCATGCACCAAGCCATGGTGGAATTTAAGAGAGGACGAGTTGAGCGTTACTGGTTCGTGGGGAGAGCCATGCCCACAGAGAAGCATGCGCTACAGATGGCAGCCCGTGAGGCGATAGCCCGTCTCAGGGCTATCCTGCCTTCAATGAAGACTCGTCGCTACTGCTACCTGCCGTGTCACGTGCCTTACACTTGCCACTACGCGTTCTCTTGCCCTAGAGGAGAACGAGATGAAGCTTTTGAGATGCTCATCGAGTATCTTCGGGCTTTGGAGGCAGCCTTCGACAACCTGGTGGACGACTTTGTAGCTGCCGCATGGACTCATCCATGGCTATACCGCCAACAGGAGGGAGCTCTGCGTGCTGCACCACCACCGACTTCGTCTCGTCATCAGCATTGTTCGCTCCTACGCTCGCACCGCTACTCGTCGCCTGCCTACCACGGAGGAATTCAACCACGTCATTGCGCCTACTCCGGTTCGTTCTGCACCACCCTCGTGCCCGCTCAGATTCGAGTTGTTCCAAGACAGGCACCTGCTCCACCACTCCGGCAACACCTCTCGTCTGAGCCTATCTACGAGGAGGAGGTTGAGTCCCCACCTCTCTCGCCTCACCCTTGGCAGGCCAAGGAAATCCTTACCATCTCGACTAAGCACGCTTAGCCGCCATGCGATGTACCGACTTGTGCGATATGTCTATATGTAAATAGGCTGTGAGAAGTAGTTTGTTTGCGCACCATGTAGGATATGGAGAAGTGCACTAGACTAAATAACATGTCAGGATTTATGTACGCATATCCTGAGTGATGCATTGTATAATTACTGCTTGCGTGTAATATATGTAGTGAACAGTCCTTCTCCGTGCGCAAACGTATTTTTCTCTCGAAAAATCTTGGAGCATTTGCAACTTTTTGCATCTTCTTGAATTTATTGATTTTTGCGGCTCAATTCCTTTACTTATGAGTGTTTCAAAATATATCCCCAGAGTGAACTATGTCTCGTCCTTGGACGCGCTCCATGCCAACTCCGACAGAGAAAAATTATGACACACCCCTGGCAACAATTTCACACAGGGACAGATAAGTCAGCGGGACGTTGAAGCGACACTTTCCCAAATGTGCCGTGTTTATGAACAAAGTCAGCAGCAACATCAGGAAATCTTGAACCAAGTCATCAATATGGGAAATCACCGCGGACCGTATCAGCAGCAATCCAAGTTATCGAGCTACAGAAGACGCGTCCCCAAACATTTTCTCACACCGACAAACCTCCGAAGCCGAGGACTGGCTTGAGACATGGAGAGAAAATTAATTATCGCCAGATGTTCAGACCTTGAGAAAGTTCTTTATGCTCCGCACTATCTCACTGGAGCAGCCGCATCATGGTGGGAAAATTTCCTGCACATGCACCCCAACGAAAATAATATATCATGGGAGGAATTTAAAGAAGGTTTTCGTGGGGTACATATTCCTAAGAGTCTTATGAAGATCAAAAAGAGAGAATTTGATGACCTCAAGCAAAGGACAATGGCAGTGTGAGAATACAACAGTCAGTTTACCTGCTTTGTCTCGCCACGCCAACGAGGGCGTATGTCGAAAAACAAAAGATGGAGAAATTCCTAGACGGTCTGACACCCGCGCTTAAATGTCAATTGGTCGTACACACATTTCCAGATTTTAAGACACTGGTGGATAAGGCCATTACCTTGGAAAATGAGAGACGCAACTTAGAAGATTTCCGCAAGCGGAAGAGGGACCAGATTAAACACACCCGCAACCACCGCAGCAAGACAGATGTTCAGAAGAACTGGACACCCAAACCCACGACAAGCGTCTCACGCCCAATCAAGAATTTCCACGCAAGGGACAAGGAGTTCACATACCGCCCAGCGTTACTGTTACGCTTGTGGAGAAGAAGGGCACTATGCCAAGCAATTGCCCCAAGCCAAGGAACTCGACCCCAAAGCCGAACAACGGAAGCAATAATTGGCACCAAAGCGCAACAATTTCAACCCAAATAACAACCACAGAAGGGTCATCTCGAACCACGTGACCAAAGAGGAAGCACAAAATGCCCCGGATATCGTACTCGATGCGTTTCCTGTCAACACAATACCTGCCATGGTTTTGTTTGATTTCGAGCTTCTCACTCGTTCGTTTGAAAAGTTTTGCTTTGCAAAATAATTTTCGATGCTTCCCTTGGGAAAATCTATGATCGTCAAGTCCCACGAATTAAGCAAGTTACCCTGAATTATTGCGTGGTGTGGTTATCGAGTTTGAAGGGTTGAAGTTTCACGCAAATCTTATCGTATTGGAAAATAAAGGACTGGATGTCATCTTAGGGATGGATTGGTTAACCGCCAACAAAGGTTTTATTGACTGCTTCAACAGGACCGTAATTCGCACCCATCACCACGAGGAGACCATAAAGGTTTCAGCCAAGGAAAGAAAAATATCCAGGCAACCGAAATTGAACAAGGTGGATATTTCTGAATTAAGCAAAGTTCCAGTAGTGTGTGAATTTCCAGATGTATTCCCCGAAGAACTACTAGGCATGCCACCAGATCGAGAGATAGAATTCAGCATTGAGCTAGCAGCCGAAACCGCTCCCATATACAAGAAACCATACCGAATGGCACCTTCCGAGTTGGTGGAATTGAAGAAGCAAATAAAGGAACTGTTGGAAAAAGGGTACATACGAGCCAGTTCCTCACCTTGGGGTTCACCAATTTTATTCGCCAAAAAGAAGGGTGGAACACTGAGATTTTGCATAGACTATCGCGCGCTAAACATGGTCACAATCAAGAACAAATATCCGATGCCGCGAATAAATGATTTATTCGATCAACTCGCTAAGGCCAAGGTGTTCTCAAAGATTGACTTGAGATCGGGATATCATCAACTGAAAGTACGAACCGAGGATATTCCCAAGACCGCCTTCACCTCGGATCACGGATTATGCGAGTTCACCGTGATGCCATTCGGACTAACAAACGCCTCGCATATTTTGTTCACCTCATGAACAAAGTATTCATGAAGTTTATGGATAAGTTTGTTGTGGTATTTATCGATGATATTCGGTATACTCCAAAACACCGGAAGAACACGTTGAACATCTCCAGATTGTATTAGGAGAACTCAGAAACATCGGTTGTACGCCAAATTCAGCAAGTGTGAATTTTGGCTAAAGCAAGTAGGTTTTCCGGGCCACATACTAACTCAAGAAGGTATCGCCAGAGACCCGAAAAAGTCAAGGCCGTGCTTGGCTGGAAGCCACCAGCCAAAGTGTGACGGATGTCTGAAGTTTCTTGGGAATGGCAGGATACTACCAAGATTTATTGAAGGATTCTCCACCATAGCAAAGCCAATGGCGAACTACTCAAGAAAGACAGGAAGTTTGAATGGACGGAAGCTGCGAGAAAAGTTTCCAAGAACTAAAGAGGAAGCGGCGACAAACACCAAGACTAATTGTGCCGGATATACACAAGAATTTTGAAGTATTTTGTGACGCATCTCGAAAGGGCCTCGGGTGCGTATTAATGCAAGAAGGCAAGGTTATCGCATATGTTTCAGACAACCGCAAGCATGAGGAAAATTACCCTACCCATGACCTGGAATTAGCAGCGAGTGATACATGCACTCAAGGAATGGAGACACTTTCTACTTGGTAATCGTTGTGAAATATACACGGACCACAAAAGCCTCAAGTATATATTCACACAACCAGAACTAAATTTATGGCAGCGCGCTGGTTGGAATTAGTAAAGGATTATGATGTTGGGATCCACTACCACCCGGCAAAGCAAATGTTGTAGCAGACGCTCGAGTCGGAACCCCGATCCGCACAACGACAAAGATGCGGACTTAAGACCTGAATTCCAGCAGGAATTGCAAGGCTCAACGATGGTGGTCACCGAAGGCGGTGTGTCTAACTTAGAAATACAGCCTACCACGATAGAGAAGGTTAAAGAGGCTCAACGTGGACACCCCGGCATTGAAGGCATAAAGCGAAGATGAAATTGGGCAAGGCCTCGAATTCAGTATTGATGAGCAAGGAATATTGTGGTACGGGAATAGGCTCTGCACCAAATATCCATGACCTTAAACAAGCAAATCCTGGCTGAAAGCCACACCGCTCCATATTCAATCCATCACGGAGGAACAAAATGTACAAAGATCTTCAGAAACATTTTGGTGGCATGGTATAAAAGAGACATAGCCACGTTTATTGCATGTTGTGACTCTTGTCAACGCATCAAGGCCGAGCACCGAAACCGGCCGAACTATTGCAACCGAATAAGATACCCGAGTGGAAATGGGGACGAAATTGGAATGGATTTTATTGTTGGACTACCTTGGTCACGACACGGACATGATGCCATATGGGTAATCACAGATAGATCGACTAAAGTAGCTCACTTCATCCCGTGAAGACAACACACACCACTCGAAGCTTGCTAGGCTCTACCTCTCTCCGATCGTTTGCCTACATGGAGTCCCAAAGAAAATAATCTCGGACAGAGGCACTCAATTCGTCTCCGGTTTTGGAATCACTTACAACAAGCTCGAACTCAGCTGGCATTCAAGACCGCATACCATCCCAGCATGGATGGGCGGTCGAGCGAGTAAATCAAATTCTAGAAGATATCTTTGAGAGCATGTGTCCTCACCTATGGGACCAGTTGGGAGGAGAGCTTACCATACGCAGAATTCGCATATAACAACAGCTATCATCCAGCCTGCAAATGGCACCATTTGAAGCTCTGACGGATGAAGATGTCGTACTTCGCTAAATTGGTCGGAAACCGGAGACAGTCATATCTTCGCCCAGACCTGCTCAAGGAGGTGAGGATAAAGTCAAGGTAATTAAGGACCGCTCAAGACAGCCCAAAGTCGATAAAAGAGTTATTACGATCGAAGCATCGTGGAGTCCATTTTGAACCGGTGAATTTGTGTACCTACAAGTATCACCCATGAGAGGCCTGCACCGATTCAAGATTAAAGGAAAACTAGCACCGAGATTCATCGGCCTTTACGCATAGTAGCACGAAGAGGCACGGTGGCCTACCAACTAGACTTACCCAAGAATTATCCGACATCCACGACGTATTCCACGTCTCCCAATTGAGGAAGTGCGTAAGCAACCCAGAGAAACAAGTACCCCATAAAAACATTAACGTGCACCCAGATCTTACAAATCGGGAGCATCCGATAAAAATCTTGGAAGAGTCAGAAAGGAGAACCCGACAGAAAACCACCAAGTTCTTCAAAGTTCAGTGGAGCATCCACACCGAAAGTGAAGTCACTTGGGAAAGAGAGGATTTCCTTCGAGCAGAGCACCCACAATTATTTGAAAATCAGCTGGAATCTCGGGGACGAGATTTTTCCTAAGGGGGTAGGTGTTGTGACACTCCAAAATTCTTCTTTTGGTTTTCTTCAAAATTTGTTGGATTTGAAGGAGGTCTCCAAAACCCTTCCAAAAATCTCTCTCAAAGCTTTTCCCTTTAGCAAAAATGTTGTTTTTGCATCTCCTTCAACTCTAGTGTTTGGTTCAAAATTTTCTTCTGATTTCCCTCTTCTCAAAATTTCAAGGAGAATCTTTGGAATTTATTTTTATTTGAAAAAGAAACTCTAGGAGTTTGTCATCCTCTCCCATTTTTGAAATCATTCATGATTCTTCCATGCACCACATGGTAAAAACCTTCCCAAAAATCTCTCCTTCCACTTTGGTACAACTCAAACATTCTGTCCAAACTAGTAAAATCCATTTTTGGACTTTATTCCAATTATTTCTTCTCCCAAAATAATTCTGTCTTTTCTTTTGAGCCTAAGTGATTTGCAAAGCAAGTACCCTAATGCTCTTGATTTTTGACCTCAAACCAACTCCCATGGATAGTCCTTGGTACCCACAACCCAGAACCATCTTGATCCACTCTTCTTCTTTTCAAATATTTCAAATTATAGTCTCTGCAAGTTTGGACCAGATTTGCCAAATTTGGTGAAATTCATATCTACACTACTCCAAAAATTCCACAAAAATTCAGGCAACCTCTAGTTGCAATGAGAGACCACTCCACCAAAAACCAGCTCAAGGAAAAATCCCTGCATGCCTAGATCATTCCGTCGAACACCTTGCATGCACTGTTTCTGTTCATTTTCAGTTAAGTTCAGAGTTTCAGTGTCGATCTTCGTCAGAGAATTCAGTCACATGTTCACAGTGCACTTGGCACGTTGCTCACGGCCTAGCTTGCTTGTCCGGAGCCTCACACGCTGCAGATGCTTGGCGCGTTCTGGTGTCGGTGGTGCCTCGCCCGCTGCGGCGGCGTGTCTTCTTGGTGGCGAACCACCTTAGCGGCCGATCGGGAGCAGAACGGCGGCGTAACGCCGCTCAGCGCCGCCCAAACCCTCTGGTGGCTCGCGTGGCCACTTCCTCGACAGCGCAAGACGATGCAGCACCGTCGCCGTGGCGCGGCACGCACAGAGCATGCTCTCTGCCGCCGGCGGGCCGCGCCGCCCGTTCCGTCGAGCTCCCCCTAAGCAACCAAATCCCGACGCAGTTAGCACCTAAACGGAACCAGGAACACCCACGACGACGCCAACCTTTGAACCCTCCCGTGCAACCACAGCGCGCCGTAATCACCTCGCGGAGAACCCGTTCTCGGCAACCGCCTCGGGCGGCTATATATAGCACCCCGAGCTTGCTCTCAAGACACCTCCACTACCTCACGGACCCGCCTAGCCTTGGAGGGTCTCGAAACCTTTCTTCCTCGACTCCGGTCACCCACGTCCTCCTCGGGCTCCGCACCGTTCTCTCGGTGAGAACTCCTCCGCCGCCTGCTTTCGCCCGTAGCCTCGTACCACCTCTAGTGAGATAAACCCCACCTCAATTTTGACCCCGCAGCCCCCTCCGACGAGATCCACGACCACCCGAATCGCCGTCCACGGAGCAAGCGTCGCCGCCGACGTGGTACTCGCCGGCGACCACCACCACCTCCACAGACGGAATGGCGCCACGAACACGGAGGTACTCTCCGATCTCTGCCTCGCCGTGGATCGCCGCCCGGCGACCACATGCTCTCACTCGCGCGACGAGCCCCGACTCCCTCGTTTGAATTTTCAAACCTGACGGTGGGACCCGCCTGTCCGCCTCTCTTTTGTTTTTTGAATCGTTTTACGAAAGCGCTTTGGCAAATCGCTTCCCTCTGAACCGCTTTTCTGGATTTTACGCAAACCCCACGGAAGTTTTACTGTTTCATTACAGATGGGTCCTTGGGTTAAAACCCTTATAACTTTTTAACAGAAAGGAATTTTTGAGTGATTCTTTTTCTGTCCTCTTCAAATTTTTTTCTAGTTTTTTATAAGATTTATTTGAAAAATATTTGGAGTAGTTTTTGTGCACCTCACGGTATTTACGTTAGCACGTATATTTTGTGTACCGTAGATACCGAAGGAGGTGACGGAACCGCGAACTTCGCCGAGCTAGACCCCGACTACTCTGAACGAGGCAAGCATGTTTGAACTTTTGATATGATGAGTGTTCTGGCAGGTTTGCATTAAGTAGTTTCATGGCATGTTTGTGAGCATACCGATGAATGTTATTTTCATGCAAAGTTGAGGCAAGTGAGTTCGATAATCCATACGTGTTGGATGTGAATGTGTATGGCCATGTGTTGGCATGAGGATGGGTAAGATGGCAGTGTTGTAGCATGCCAGTCTTATGCCATACTATATGACTTCGTGTCAACCCGTGTCGTTCGGTTCCCATCCATTTCCTTCCGTACTACCACATGTTTTCCATAAGGGATATGGCTTAGTAAGTTGTAAACCGCTTTCTGTTACACACCAAATGGAGAGGCCGTGATGATGGTTCCATGGCCTGGATTAAAGCCGATCATCCGGTCAGGGGCATGGGTGTTTCGGTTGGGACCGAGAGGGGCACCCCTTAGAGCGCTGCGAATATAAATTTGATCCCATGCTATTCGAGATTGTGATCTCCCGTCTCAAAAGTTTTTCTTGGACGATGTCTAGGGTGATTCCGGCATTCGTGAGGTAGGATGGGTGTGTCTTGGTTAGCTGTGTTTCTTCCGAAATACCATAAACGGAACTAGTCCTTCGTGACTACGGAAATCCGTTGGCTGTGGACAAATTTTGGTACAAACTCTGCAGAGTCAAAATTCTTGAAATCATCTTATCCATGTCCAAGTTCAGTATTATCTTATCCTGACAAGTGTCAGTTTTGGTGACAGATAATCCGGTGAATCACATGAGTACTAAGTCCGGTTAAATGTTTATTCCTGTGGATGGACTAACCCGTTTATATTCATGTGTTGAATATTTATTATGAGTGCTATTTCTTGTGATGAAAGATCTTTCTGTGATGTCGCTCGGACGTCCGACTGCGGCATTGCTGTTATTTATTCTCATTATAAGCCCTTTCTATGATGTCGCTCAGACGTCCATCATGCATTGCTGTTATTTATTCTCATTATAAGCCCTTTACGTGATGTCGCTCGATCGTCCGATGCGGCATTGCTGTTATTATTCTCATTATAAGCCCTTTACGTGATGTAAGCAGGCGTCGACTCGACATTGCTGTTATTTATTCTCATTATAAGCCCTTTCGTGATGTCGCTCGACGTCCGATCATGCATTGCTATTATTTATTCTCATTATAAGCCCTTTACGTGATGTCGCTCGACGTCCATTGCGGCATTGTTATTATTTATTTTCATTATAAGCCCTTTACGTGATGTCGCTCAGACGTCCGATCGCTGCATTGTTGTTATTTATTATAAGCCCTTTACGTGATGTCGCTCGGACGTCCATTGCGGCATGCATGTATTTTATTTCAATATAAGCCCTTTATGAGGTGTCGCCGACGCCTGATCGTGGCATGTTTTGCTTATTTATCCACCCTTCGAGGCGTCGCGGACACCCGATGGGTTTTGAGTTTATCCTTCTTCGGGTTTCGAGCGGACTACCGCCGTTTCCCTTCTTATTTTTTTTTTCGCTATCTTGATTGAGCATTGTTAAAGAAATTAATCATGACTCATTCCTGCATTCATTTGTTATATCTTTTGTCCGAACTGTCTTGCGTAGTACTTTGAGTACTCACGGCTTGTTGATTTGGCGAGATGTTGTGAAGGCGATCTCATGGATGAAGAATTGATAGCGAGTCGGCGCCTAGAGGAATCGGTCGGTCTCGTCGACCCTGGATTAGTCATTGTGTTATATCCGCTTCCGCTACCCAAATAAATCCATCGAGCCTCACCTCGGACTTCGATGAGCCGCCCGATCTGAGAGACTTATTAACCACCCGTTGTGTTATTCCACCAACCACTCATAGCTCGAGTCGGTAGTATTTCCACCCCACCCCTTTGAGTCATATCCGCGCTATATATAATTTCGGCATGTTTGTAATAATTGGTTGGGCATCTTGATCGACCCCTGTAATATTGTAATGCTACTGGCTTACTGTATCAAAGTTTTGTCAACCGGTATGAAGGATTTTCCTCATATTGGACTTCATAGGTCGGTTGTTCAATAAATATTTTATTGAAAAACCGATGTGACACGTAAGTAGAGAGGGGAGTTTATAAAATAAAATACATCCCTGTTTTATTTCTGAAGATGACCGAAATTTTACCTTGTAGTTCGGATCTCAGCCCTTCTCAGCAGAGCTCGTCTTCGGGGGATCTTCGTCCGGAGAAGATGGAGAGCGGCACGCCTCCCCCTGCCGTACCGCCTAGCGAGGCGGACGATCCCGAGGTGTCGTCGCGGAGGGTTTCCCCAAATCCGGCAGAGGTGGACTGTGGTCATAGGGCCCCTCGGAGCCCTCCGTGTCCGTCCTTCGAAAAAGGCCATTGGACGAGTCCAACACCTCCTGGTGCACGGTCGGAGGAGTTGAAGGATCTGCTCGGGCGAGTGTCTATCTCAGAAGATCACCGTGCATTGATGGGTACGGTGATTGAAAAGATTTTGTCCGCGAAAAGCGGGTTGTACGAGGCTGCCAGGAGTTTGCTGACGGGTTTTGAGGTACGTGCAATGATGTACCTTTTGACGGTTCCGCATATATAAGATGCATCCCGTGTAGATAGTAGCCCCTGAGACTCGGTGCGTTGTCAAAAATGACAGCGTGCCGAGGATCATAATCCCAGATATAATATGTCGCCCTTCCTATGTAGGTGGCAGGGCGTCCAGTGGCTAGCCGGACTAATGAATTTGCCGAACTCAAGCGGCAACTTGACGTGGCGGATGCCGACATCGCACTTGTCAACAAGCGGCTGGACGAGTCACAAGGTATGCAGTTTCTCCGCGGACACCTAGTAAGGGAGCTTGATGCCCGTGCCTTACAACATGTATGCTTGATGCATATGGTGCCGCTGCCATGGAGAATCTTCGGGCGGAGCTTGCCCGAGCCAAGGAGCAGGCCAGGAGAAGTGATGCGGCTGCCTTGAAGGCGGCCGAAGAGCTAAAAGCCGAACAGGCTGCTAACTGCCGAAGCATGAAGGAAATGGCCGAGATGGTCGTGAAGTTGAAGAATGCTACCGACCGCTGCAAGCTTCTTGAAAAAGAAGGTCGAGCGGAGGAAGAGGACCTGAAGAAGGCCACTACCAAGGCCAAGGATGCTCGCTCTGCGATGAGAGCTATGAAGGAGGAGCTACGCCAGGACGGAGATATCACGACTGGAAAGCCCTTTCTGCTGCGTAGGAAGTTCACGGATCCTAAATATGCTCAATTGGACCGGCTGTGGAGTAGTGCGGATGCTTATCTGGACTTGGCGGCGAGTGCCGCGGACGCGGCCGAACACTTCGGAGATCAAAAGGATCATGAGATGGAAGAGCTATTTTGGTCGCAGTTCCATAGTCCAGAGCGTCCACTTCCATTAACTGATCGGTTGGCCGAATGGGCGGAGCTGAATAGGTTGTCCGGACTCGCCATGAAGAATGTCGTGACTTATTTGTGGCCGAAAAGGCCCGAGCCGAAGAGTTATTTTGGCTTGGTGCAGCAGTTCCTTGGTGCGGTGCCGCATATCAAAGCAATGAGGCGGTCAGCATGCATAGAGGGTGCGCGGATGGCTCTTGCCCGTGTCAAGACATCTTCGGGCGGAGATGAAGGCCACCGATGTTGCATCCCAAGATTCGGACGGAAGCCGAGTATTGCCGAGCACTATTTTCGGAAGTTCTTGACGCGCTCGTTTAATAGAGACGCGATGCTCGAAGGATATTATGTTGAATAACATGTATTATTGTGAAACAATGTTTTGATGGAATATAAAAGCTTTTTATACTTGTGCTTTCAAGAATTAAAATACCTCTGCGGCCGTTAATGTATATGTGTATATAACTGAAGATGGCAGTCTTTGGTTTCAGCCCCCACGCATATAATGCGGTGGTGTTTCGTAAAACGCATTTCACACTTGATCCAACGTTTTGGTCCTAAAAGGAGGTGATAGCGCAGCAAACTAGGCAACCGGACTATAATGCTTTATCACTTTCACTTAGCCATAGGAGTTCGATTGTGGGGCTACTATATAGCCCATAGGGCACCGCACTCACCCGAATTGGGCGGCGCGATGTGCTGGCCGAAAGCGGCCCTTCGTCAATCTTGGAGGAATTCTAAAGATTCCAGCGGGTCATCAGTGGTTGACCAGTCTCACGCTATATCATGACGATCAGTTTTCGGTTTTCTCTACTAAGGTGCTCCCTGGCGAACCGGGGCACAATCGCGAGAGTTCTCTGGTGCCGCATTAGCCGATAGAGCGGGCGTAAGGCAACAAAACACAGGAGCCGAGCAAACCCAACATTTGACCAAAGACATGATTCGAGCTGATGCATATAAGGCCTAACTTGAGATGCGAACACTCCCTAAGGTATTCGGTCTTTATGAAAGCAGGTCGAACAATCTCCCTTGGTAAAAAGCCCACGGTGTCCGTGTGCGTGCGAAACTCGGCGTGGCCTATGCCAAAGCGCCAGCCTCCTCCTTGGTTATAGCAAGAAACCGGGGATGTGTATCAACAAGAGGCAGTAAAAAAGGTTTACGAGGTCTTAATCTGAAAAGAATCCTTGCAACGGGTCCCTACTACACGTCTACGCCTGTGTCTCCGTTGTGCCGTATCCTGGACGGGTGTAGCACGGTGTTCATCTGTAAAAGAGAGGAACTTAGTTGAAAAAGATCATGCGAAAATGTATGTTATATTATATAAACTAAGTACAATTCAAAGAACGAATAAAATTGAGCTTTATTGTCTCTTGTTGTGGAAGCGCGGAGCCCCTTGTCTGTTTACGCCGGACTCGTCCAGCCGTGTCCGAGGTCTGGACGACCTGTCTAAGAGCTTGTATTGGTGAGGCCGGTTTATTGTGGGGCTGTCAAGGCATCCGCGCAATTTTCCGGACTCGAGGAACCCTCAGTGTTTCCCTTTAATGAGATGATGCCACGTGGACCGGGCATTTTAAGTGTAAGGGATGCATAATGCGGTATTGCGTTAAAGCGGGCGAAAGCTTCACGTCCCAATAGTGCTTGATAGCTACTTGTAAATGGGGCGAGGTGGAAGGTTAACTTTTCACGGCGGAAGTTGTCGGGTGAGCCGAACACAACTTCTAGCAGTAGAGAGCCCGTACAATGGGCATGTGGGCCTAGCATTACCCCTTGAAAGGAAGTGTTGCTATGGTGAAATTTGGTTGGGCCTTTCCCCATATTGCGGATTGTGTCCTGATATAGCAGGTTTAGATCACTGCCGCCGTCCATTAGGACTTGTGAAAATTGGAGTCCGCCAATTATCGGATCTAATATCAAGGCAGTCCAACCTGCATTCCGTATACTTCTAGAGTAATCCCGATGGTCAAAGGTGATTGGTCTGAACAACCAGTGGCCGGACTCCTCTGGGATAGGCCGTATGGCGCGTACCTCTATGGGTGCCGCTCTGTTTCCCTTTTGTTACGTGAAGTGAGTTCACTGTTTTGATTTCTTGTGGGAAATTCTTTTGTTTTCCGGTGCTCTGCTTTTGGGGTTCGTCATCGTCCTCGCTTGGTGTGTCGAGCCCCTTGTGTTTGGCGTTGAGTTTCCGGACTGCTTGAAGACCCAACAATCTCTGTGGGTGTGGTTTGCAGGCTTCCCGGGAGTACTGTGGATTTGGCATATCTTGTCCAAGATTTTGTTTAAGTTAGATAGCTCGTCCCTGTTATCCTTGAGGGGCAGATTTTTATGGTTCTGCCGAGAGCTTTTGAATCCGCCGTTGACTGCCATGCTCTTCGGGCTGTTTCCCTTGGTCCGACGCTGGTCCTTGCTGCGTCGTGGTTTCCCGTCTCCATCCCTGACTTCGAATGTACTTGGGTCGCTGGTACTGCATCTTGCTAGCCAGCTGTCCTCTCCCGCGCAAAAGCGGGTCATGAGGCTTGTTAATGCGGCCATTGTTCTTGGCTTTTCTTGGCCGAGGTGTCTGGCGAGCCATTCGTTTCGGACGTTGTGCTTGAAAGCTGCTAAGGCTTCGGCGTCCGGACAGTCGACTATTTGATTCTTTTTAGTAAGAAATCTGTTCCAAAATTTCCGGGCTGACTCTCCGGGTTGTTGAGCTATGTGACTTAAATCGTCAGCATCCGGAGGTCGGACATAGGTCCCTTGAAAATTTGCCTGAAAGGCATCCTCGAGCTCTTCCCAACTTCCAATGGTGTTTTTGGGAAGGCTTTTAAGCCAATGCCGGGCTGGCCCTTTGAGCTTGAGGGGTAAGTATTTTATGGCGTGGAGATCATCTCCTCTAGCCATGTGTATATGGAGGATGTAATCCTCAATCCAGACTCTAGGGTCTGTTGTTCCGTCATATGCCTCTATGTTTACGGGCTTGAATCCGGCCCGCTGGAAATTCATGATCCAGCACCTCATCGGTGAAACATAGGGGGTGTGCGGCACCCCTATATTTGGGTGTACCGTGATGTTCGGATACTTGATGTGTTGCCTTGCTTACTAGAGCTTGCTTTCTTGGCCCGTAGATAGATCTGACTGGGCCATCTTTTTGATGCGAATCCTTGTACGGTTCGCGTGCCGGCTTGTGTGCGGCGCTGTTTGCCGCTCTCTGTTTGTCATGGGGTCGTCCATTCGACCGGGTGGCCTCCTTGTTTTTTGATTGTGGGGGCTCTACGGCCTCCTCATCAAATTCGGGCAGTAGTTTTCGCTTTGGGTAGCTCTTTGTTCAGCGACTGTCGCCGTATTTGTATGCGGTATTGAGTACTTTACTCCATCTGATTCTGAGTGCATCTTCCGCTGTTTTGAGCTTCCGCTTCTGCTTTTTCAGGCTACGTGCTGTGGCGACGAGCCTTTTGTGGAGGTTCTTCTGCTCCAGCAACTTGTCCGGCGTGAGTTTGTCCGGACTGTTATCTTCGCCGGGGACGGGTTGTTTATCCAGATTGTCCTATTCGGACGGTTGCTCGATAGCATGTTCGTCGTCCACCGGTTCACCCTGCTCTATAGCTGGGTCTGTATGGTTGTAGTCTTTGTCGAGGCGGGACTTTGAGCGGCGCATACGTCGCCGTTTTGACTGCTTTTCGATGGAGCGATCCTTCGTAGTGTCTCGTTGTTCCTCATCGTCGCTTCCTTTGGGTGTGTCCACCATGTATACATCGTGAGATGTGGTGGTTCTCCAGTGCCCTATAGGTGCTGGTTCATGCTCCTCTCCTACATCGTCGTCCATACCGTCGATGTCTTAGGAGTCGAAGTCGAGCATGTCGGTTAAATCATCGACAATGGCTACGAAGTGGGTGGTGGGTGGGTTTTGAATTTCTTCGTCGTCCGCATCCCAACCTTCCTGACCATAATCCAGCTAGGGCTCTCCTGATAAAGAGAGAGACTTTATTGAATTTAGGATATCGCCAAAGGGCGAGTGCTGAAAGATGTCCGTGGTAGTGAATTCCATGATCGGCGCCCAATCGGATTCGATTAGCGGGCGCGGAGGGCTCGAGTCCGGAGAGAGTCCGCGCCTTGAGTCCGAGCCGCAAGGGACGGGGTAGGTGTACGGCTGAATCGCCATGGAGATCGCATCCCCCAAGGCGGTGTCCAGCCACCCATCCTCGATCGGCGCGGTCGGCTCCGAGCTAAAGGTCGGAGCGGACTCTGGTGCGGCCTCCAGGATACTGTCCGGCGGCAGAGATAGATCATGCCCTTCGGGACAGTGCGGCGCGCTTGGCTGTGGCCCGAACCCGTCGAAGATCAAGTCTTCGCGGATCTCAGCCGTGTAGTTCAAACTTCCAAATCTGACCTGATGGCCAGGGGCGTAGCTTTCAATCTGCTCCAGATGGCCAAGCGAATTGGCCCACAGTGCAAAGCCGCCGAATACGAAGATCTGTCCGGGGAGAAAAGTCTCACCCTGGAGCGCATCATTGTTGATGATCGGAGGAGCCATCGGGCCTAAATATGACGACACAGAGGAACTCTCAATGAAAGCACCAATGTCGGTGTCAAAACCGGCGGATCTCGGTAGGGGTCCCGAATGCGTCTAGGCGGATGGTAACAGGAGACAAGGGACACGATGTTTTACCCAGGTTGGGCCCTCTCGATGGAGGTAAAACCTACTCTGCTTGATTAATATTGATGATATGGGTAGTACAATAGTAGATCTACCACGAGATCAGAGAGGCTAAACCCTAGAAGCTGGCCTATGGTATGATTGTTGTTCGTCCTATGGACTAAAACCCTCCGGTTTATATAGTCCTATGGACTAAATCTACATATCCGTGTCGCCAAGCTTGCCTTCCACGCCAACGAAAGTCCCATCAGGACACAGGACGAAGTCTTCAATCTTGTATCTTCATAGTCCAGGAGTCCGGCCAAAGGTCATAGTCCATCTATCCGGACACCCCTTAATCCAGGACTCCCTCATTGGGGGTTTCTGTATTTATAGGATTTTTGGCGTTGGTTTCATGCGAAGATGGGCCTCGAGGTGACCACAACGCACTTGCACACGGGCAAGGCCCCAGGCGCGCCCTGGTCGGCTATGCACAACTCCTTCACCTTCTGGTCCTCACATGAAGCTTCTTGTGCCTCTTTTGTTCCAAAAAAAATCGTCAAAATGTATAGTTGCATTTGGAGATTTTTTATTTCTGCACAAAAAACACCACCACGGTAGTTCTGCTGAAAATAGCATCAGTCTGGGTTAGTTCCATTCAAATCATACCAAAACCATATAAAATTGTTGTAAACTTGGTATGAATACTTCATAAATTATAGATACGTTAGAGACGTATCAGCATTCCCAAGCTTAATTACTACTCCTCCTCGACTAGGTGAATGATAAAATAAAACTCATCATGATAAAGTAGCAATTGAAAGCGGAATTTTTGTTGTGGAATGCTACCTATCATATTCATCATATACTCTTTATTTGGTAGCATGGACATTTGGCCTTGAATGATTCAAAGCAATAGTCTATAATTTGACATGAAGACATCAATACTCAAGCATACTAACAGGCAACCATGTCTTTCAGAATATCAACGCTAAAGAAAGCTATCCCTAGCCCATTATGCTCAATCATTGATCCATTCATGAACATCACTCGAATATTAGCTACATCCAATGCCCAATTATGATCATAGTGCTCCCTAGTCGGTGCTTTATAAGAGAAGACATAGAGTCAAATAAAAATAAAAATTGCATAAAGTAAATAGATAGGCGCTTTG
Source organism: Aegilops longissima (assembly GCA_021605205.1). Lineage (NCBI taxonomy): Eukaryota > Viridiplantae > Streptophyta > Magnoliopsida > Poales > Poaceae > Aegilops > Aegilops longissima. The sequence goes on from CM038682.1 coordinate 399,982,982, forward strand.
CAGAGGGAAGCAGAGATTTGTAGAGGTGCTAGAGCTCAAGCTTAAATTGAGAGATAAATTTTTTGAGAGGCATGCTTTTCCCGTAACGAAAACGACCGAGAATTCCCATACACTTTCCATGCTACATACATCATAGGCAACCCCCGAACAGAAAATAAAGTTTATTCCTTTTCCACCATTCTTTCACAATCCATGGCTAGCTGTATCCACGGGTGCCTTCCATACCAACACTTTCCAAGGAATTTATTATTGAACAACATATTTTTTTTGCATTTCAGGACTCGACATCCCTATTACCTTTGCCACACTCTCATGCAATGACAATTGAATAAACACTCATCTTGAGAATAACACATCTAGCATGGGAAATACTAGCAAACTGTTGCCGCTTCATGAGCGGTATGCGCACACAAAAAGGAAATTTATTTTGCAAATTGGAGTTCGCACATACAAATTTACTTGGAACGGCATGGAAATACTGCATATAGGTAGGTATGGTGGACTCATTTGGCACAGCCTGGTTTAAGGAGTTTGTATGCACAAGCAATATTCCCGCTTAGTACAAATGAAGGGTTGAAAATAGATTGAGAAGCGACCAACCGAGAAATAAAATTTATCATAAACGAGCATTAAACATAACAAACACTGAATAATGCACCACAAGTAGGATGTAACTTCATTTCATAACTATTGACCTTCGTTCTTGCATAGGGAATCACAAACCTTAACACCAATATTCTTAGTAAAGCATAATTACTCACCAACATGACTCACATATTATTATCTCCATATCGCAAAACTATTGCAAGGAGTCAAACTTATCATATCCAATGATCTACATGAAAGTTTCCGTTATATCCTTCTTGAATATTCATCATATTAGGACCAATTTCAAAGCTTGCACAAATTTTCATCACTAGTTTAAGGTTTAGTTCCATATCGGGATTGGGCTCAGAGGGCCCACATTGCATGCACGATGCTGACGCTCTCATGCACGTCGATGGAGTGTTTGCACTGAGCCTCTAAGCGGAAATGTTGGATGCTATGCAGGACGCAGCTATGCCTTTAGACGCCCCCGCTCCGCAACAATCAGTCCGCCCCCAGGTGGAGGATTTTTGCGCTGAAATCACACGAGTATTGGCTCCAATTCTTCAGGCCCCGGTGGCACGGATGCCACCAACATAATCGAGAAGGCCCCGACAGAAGAGAGCTCCTGTCTCTAACCCAACGAGAAGTGTATGGCTTGCAAAGGGTAGAGAGTCACATGCCACAAAGCAGCAATCAATAATCATCAGGAAGCTTTGCATGTCCAACGAAGGAGAGATCATGAATGACCAGGCCCTAGAAGCGTAAGTCGAAATCTTCAAGAAACCCCTTTCGGACTCCCATATCACAACAATTCTATCACTGTTTTGTTGGGAACCATTAGTTCTTCCACTCATGGAGCTTCTGGCCGGAGTGGAGCTAGTCCTCTAGTGCCTCCTAAGGATGGTGGATCTACAGACCTTGCTCATGGCGATACAACCTCAGTTATTGGTATGGAACGTCCGGGGACTAAACTCTCCGGCGCGTAGGCATTCTATCTACCAAGTGGTAAATTCGGCAAGTCCTAGCATTATATGCTTCCAAGAGACTAAGATGGAGAACATCACTAGGGAACTTGTAAGGCAATGTCTTGGTGCTCCCCCGCCTTGATGTTCTCCCGCACCACGCACCTCCGTTACCTACCCCGCATGATGCATGCAGCTTACGTGGCTAAGGATTAGGGCGTGGTGGGAAGAGTGAATTGGCAGTTTCTCCCTCGTAAGTTAAAGTCATTCACGGGCCATTACAAGAGTAGCCCCACCATGATCGTCTTTACTTGACGCGTGGCAAAAACTGGAAACTGGCCCAGACGCAAGTTAATGAAGAAGCAAAGAAGATCTCAAGGGACCAGCCACTTCCATGCCCCTGCCTATGCACTTATTAGGGCCTACCCCGACGACACCCGGCAGCGCGTTCGGGGCAAGCCCGGGGCTTCTGTCGATCCAACAAACCCTGGGTCTGTTGCCAAGACTGTGCACAGGCGCGAGAGCTAGATCATAACACCAAGGTCAGATTGGAGCACAAGGGATCAGTTCTTTGAAGGACCAACGTGCAGCACAAGAAGGCCAAGACTAGCCAGACAAGCAGAAGGATGGGGTTACCCCCGGAAGCAAGCCTCAGGTCGCCCCGGCAGGCCTGCCGAGGCTTATGGAGGCAGAACCACCTCACCGCACCACCTCATCACGACGTACATCAACGATCGATGCAGTGTCAAGCTCCGAAGTGACTAAGTGGCTACTATTCGCCACATGGCAGCTACTTCCTACAGGAAATACCTCCAGGCGACACCCGTCCTATGACGTGTCGAGCGAGCAGGCGTGAAGCTGGCAAAACAGCCCGGCAAGGACTACCGGGCAAGCTACGATGTGACGTTGAGCGGCGCATAATGCACTCTGTCAGCCAGCAGAGTTAGGTATTGTTTGCTATCTAATCAGAGCACAATGACTGATTTGCCACTGTGGTGACCCCTTTATCTATAAAAGGTGGCCCAGGGCAACTGTAGAAAGGGTTGGCTAATTTTAGGACCTTGAAGTATGTCTAGAGGGGGGTGATTAGACTACTTGACCGATTAAAAACTTAACCTTTTCCCAATTTTAGACTTTGGCAGATTTTAGCTATCTTTGCACAAGTCAAGCAATCTTGACACAATTCAAGGAAGCATGCAAAGAGTATATAGGCAGCGGAAATTAAAGCATGCAACTTGCAAGAATGTAAAGAGAAGGGTTTGGAGGATTCAAACGCAATTGGAGACACAAATGTTTTTGTCGTGGTTCCGATAGGTGGTGCTATCGTACATCACGTTGATGGAGACTTCAAACCACGAAGGGTAGCAGTTCTTGTGAGTCCACAGAGGGCTCCACCCACGAAGGGTCCACGAAGAAGCAACCTTGTCTATCCCACCATGGCCGTCGCCCATGAAGGACTTGCCTCACTAGCGGTAGATCTTCACGAAGTAGGCGATCTTCTTGCCCTTACAAACTCCTTGGTTCAACTCCACAATCTTGTCGAAGGCTCCCAAGTGACACCTAGCCAATTTAGGAGACATCACTCTCCAAGAAGTAACAAATGGTGTGTTGATGATGAACTCCTTGCTCATGTGCTTCAAATGATAGTCTCCCCAACACTCAACTCTCTCTCACAGGATTTGGATTTGGTGGAAAGAAGATTTGAGTGGAAAGCAACTTGGGAAAGGCTAGAGATCAAGATTCATGTGGTTGGAATGGAATATCTTGGCCTCAACACAAGGGTAGGTGGTTCTCTCTCAGAACTGGTAAGTTGGAAGTGTAGGTTTGTTCTGATGGCTCTCTCCATGAATGAAGAGGAGGTGGAGGGGTATATATAGCCTCCACACAAAATCTAACCGTTACACATAATTTACCAAACTCGGTGGGACCGAATCAACAAACTCGGTTGGACCGATTCAGTAAACTTAGTGACCATTAGGGTTTTCGGTGGGACTGATATGCAACTCGGTAAGACCGATATGGTTATGGTTAGGGCATAACGTAATCTCGGTGAGACCGATTACACAAACTCGGTGAGACCGATTTTTGTAATTAGCTAACCAGAGAGTTGGTCAGGTAAACTCGGTGGGACCGATTCGCTCTTTCAGTGAGACCGAAAAGTTACGAAAGGGAAACAGAGAGTTTACATTTTAATCTCGGTGGCACCGATCGCTCACTACCGAAACGTTACAAAGGGAAACAGAGAGATTACAATCCCATCTCTGTGAGACCGAGATCCCTATCGGTGAAACCGATTTGGCTAGGGTTTGTGGCAGTGGCTATGACATTTGAACTCGGTGGCGCCGGATAGAAAGAATCGGTAGGACCAATTTTGAATTTAGGTTTAGGTCATATGTGGATGTGAGAAAGTAGTTGAGGGTTTTGGAGCCTATCACTAAGCACATAGAGCAAGAGGCTCATTAAGCAACACCTTATCCCTCCTTGATAGTATTGGCTTTTCCTATAGACTCAATGTGATCTTGGATCACTAAAATGTAAAATGTAGAGTCTTGAGCTTTTGAGCTTGAGCCAATCCTTTGTCCTGAATATTTTGAGGGATCCACTTTCATCATCCATGCCATGCCATTCATTGAGCTTTCCTGAAATATTTGTCTTGGAATAGCATTAGCTCAATGAGCTATATGTTGTTATGAATTACCGAAACCACCTAGGGATAGTTGCACTTTCAATCTCCCCCTTTTTGGTAATTGATGACAACATATAGATCAAAGCTTCGACAAATGATAATAACATTGAAAAACATCGTCACTTTGAGAAGTATGTGAGAAGCAAGAGCTCCCCCTAAATTTGTGCATATTTTAAGATTTTCTTTGGACTGCAAATGCACAAGGAATTAGGCTCATGGGTTACTCTTCCATGTCACATACATCTTGGTGGAGCGCTCAAAATAATAAAGATTGAATACATGCACACATCACCAAGCACAGTGAATGATCATATAAGGATAAGTAAGATAATATCATCTAACAAGCATAAGTGTAGCTTATGATCAAACACGTGATCATCAATGTCTCACAGATAATAGCATGGTATCTCAAGTAATCAAAAGCAAACAAAGTTCAACCAAGAAGACAAGAGAGAACAAAAGCAAACTCTCTCTCTCTCTCTCGAAGCCCTATGATCTATACATTTTTCTCCCCCTTTGGCAGCTGTCGGCGTTCTGGGAACAGGGGTCCCCAGACTTGCCTGCCTGCGGCCTGCGGCGTGGCTCAAAGGAGGCCCAGGACAGCCCATCTTCATCAGCGCAAGATCAAGACCCTCGCGAGGGGCCAAGCCTCATGAGGCGGACGACGGAGCTTCCTCGAGCACGGCCTCGTCAGGCTGGCTCATGAGGAGCGGAGAGTTCAGGCAGGGTACCTCGCGAGCTGCCCATGGCGCAAGCCATAGCGACCAAGGGTGCCGGTCGAGGCGCCAGCCCAAGCATGGCGTCCTCCTTTCCTCTTTGGTGCAAAGGGAGCAAGCGCTGGCGAGAGCATCAAGCAAAGGCATCCGTTTCGGTGCAACAAGACCAACACCAGCCCCAACGGCTGGAAGGGAGTCATCATGGAGCCCAAGTAGGCGTCATCACCAGAGCCTTTGGCAGGCGAGGACCAACTTTAATCAGGATAAGTGGACCCGCTGTTCCCCTTCAAAATGGCCAATTGTTGGCGCCCTTCCCGCTCAATATTTGGGAAGAGGCTGTCGGAGCAGACTGCTCCTCAGCGATATTTGCGTCGATTTTAGGGACCTTCTTGGCGGCGGCTTCAGGGAGCTCTGCCGGAAAGTAGTCACCAGAAACCGACTTCCTCTTCTTGTTCTGTCCAATTGACGGTGTTACAGTTGGTTGAGTCAGCTTAAGCACAAAAATTCCTGGTTCCACAGGTAACTTGAGTGCAGCACACTTTGACAGGCCATCAGCAATATCGTTCTGAGCTCTTGGAACTTGTTCCATTTGCAGACCTTCAAAGTGCTATTCTAGCTTTCTCACTTCATCAACGTAGGCTTCCATCAACGAACTCTGATAATCTTTGTTTACTTGACGGACGACAAGCTGCAAGTCACCCCTGACGATAAGCTTCTTGATCCCAAGGTCCACCGTAATTCTAAGGCCGGCAAGCAAACCTTCATACTCTGCAGTATTATTTGTTGCTTATTCCTTGGGAAAGTGCATCTGGACTATGTACTTGAGGTGCTCTCCGGTGGGAGCGATAAGCAGCACGCCGGCACCGGCGCCTTGCAGCGAGAAGGCACCATCAAAGTACATCATCCACTCCTTACTTGCTTCTTTGACGGGAATGCTCGTCTCTGGAATTTCTTCATCTTGCGTTGGCGTCCATTCTGCTATAAACTCTGCCAATGCTCTGCTTTGGATAGTTGAAGTGCTTTCAAACTTGAGGCCAAAGCTTGACAGTTCTAGTGCCCACTCGACAATCCTGCCTGTTGCTTCTGGATTTTGCAATATCCTCTTCAACGGAAAGCGAGTGACAACTGTTATCTCATGTGCTTGGAAGTAGTGGCGCAGCTTTCGAGGCCATGAGGAGGCGAAAGCAGTTTACGCACGCGAATACCTTGATCTAGCCCCTGCGAAGGGAACCGACAAAGTAGACCGGCGCTTCACCATCCTTTTCTGTATCTTGTCGCAATCCTGTGCAGGTCCGTCCTTGTCGGGACCAGAGCTTGACGGCGAAGGCTCCAGCTTTTCGCTGGATGCATCTACCTCGGTTGCCGGCTCATCATTCCCCTCTCTCTCTGCTACTAGCGCATCACTAACCACTTGATTGGTTGCCGCTATATATAGCAGCAACTTCTCTTGTGGCTTAGGTGCGACAAGTATTGGAGTGGAGGACAGTACCTCTTCAAGTCTGTGAGCGCAGCCTCCGCCGGAGTCCATTTCATTGGACCTGCCTTTTCAAAATCTTGAAAAGCGGCGGTATGCGCTCAGCAGAACTTAGAGATAAACCTCTTGAGCAGCCACGCAACGGCAAGCCTTCTTACATCCTTGGCCGGTGCTTCAATCTGCTCAATGGCGTTGATCTTGTGGGATTGGCTTCAATTCCCGAGACACAAAGAACCGAGAAGCTTGCGGAAGGGACTCGAACACGCACTTCTCGGGGTTGAGCTTGAGGTTGATCTTGCGCAGATTTGCAAAGGTCTCATCTAAGTCTTGAACCAGAGTTGCTCTGTCCTTGCTCTTGACCACTATGTCATCCACGGATCGAAGCGATGCACACGAGCAGATTTACCCATCTTCGGAGCTCTTCGGAGAGATAATACTCCTACTGCTGCTTGGTGGATTGTATTGTGTTCTTGCTAGGGAGCAATGGGAGCTACAAAACCTAGCCTAAGTGGGTGTAGTCTTGGATGAGCCGAATGAACTGAACAGGGGCGAACCGAACCCTTTCTCGTTGCACTTGGGCCTCCTTTTATAGGTACAAGGGTCACCACAGTGGCAAGTAGACAAGGGTAAAATAGTAAAACATTGGTTGGTACACTGCTTTATACGGTGTACGATGATCTATACCTAACTCGGCGGACAAGGGACAATAGTCATAAATGCCCGTCTCGATCGCTGAAACAGTGTAACAGGGGACCGTCAAGTCGCCTCTGTTTGCCACGATGGTAGCTTGTCGGCGCCGCTTATCGCCGCTCCCCGGCTGCACAGCCCATTGACACGCGTGCTTGGGAAAGCCCCATGGCGACATCGTTGGCGGATGAGCTGGGCGGAGATGAAGAGAGGTTACTGCCGCGGCAGCGCCTTGTCGCGGCAAGGTCCTTGTCGGCTTCGGGAGCTTGTCGCTCGCCAAGCCTTCCCGCAAGCTCCTCTTGCGGGGTCTTGTTTCGCCGTGCCTTGAGTGGCCTTCCCGACAAGCTCCTCTTGCGGGGCTTTGATTACTTTGTTCTTGAATGGCTCCAAAGGGCGGCGAGATCTTAGCGGTCACAGGCCAGCCCTGCAGCTGGTGCTCTGTTGTCCGTGGGCGAGTTCGGGTACTAGGGTACCCCTACTCTAGTACACCGGACAGAGCCCTCGAACTGGGCCATGCAGTGCCAAGCTCTGTTGGGCGGGCCCAAAAGCAGTGCAGCAGCACGTCTTGGCTGAATCGCGATTATTCGCCGGACCCACCCGTCCCCCACGAGCAGCACGTTCCGGACATGGCGTCGTGGGAGAGATCGTGGGGGCTTTCTTTAATGGGAAAATCGGGCGCCGCCTCCTCTCCCTCCTTATAAGCTGGGGAATAGGGGCAGAGCGCCCACTGCCATTCTTTGTCACATCGAAACCACCATCGCTCCCCCTTTCCCTCAAGTCCACAGAGCGGCGCTCCCCCCCCATTGCCACCGGCGCCACCGCGCCGTCGACCTCCTCCACCACCTCCCCCATGGCTCAAAGCCGACAAGGGAAAGGCGTGAAATTGGCCGAGGTGCAGCGGCTCGCGGCCTGCGGAAGGGCGAGCCCTCTTGATCCCTGCAGCGGGAAGGGGCTGCGGAGCTGTATTACCTTTTCTGGTCGGCGGAGGCAGGCGCACCAGGCACGAGGTGATCTCCGCCGCCACATCCGAGAAGGTTTCCATCGGTACCCTTTCTTGCGGTTTTCTTGATTGCGGGCTCTGCCCTTTTCGAATTCTTTTGCGATGTCATGAACACATATGGCCTCTGCCTCCTTGATTTCACCCCAGCGCCGTCCTCACCATGGCGTTTCGCACACCTCTGCGAGAACTTTGTCGAGTCCACCAAGCGTCGCACTCTTCGCCATTACTTCCGCCCCTCGTAGAGAGAGCCGCTTGCGGAGGAATTGCGTGGACCTCTAGGATCGGCAAGAAGAAGCGTATCTTGACGGAGGCTGCGCGGCAAGTGGGAGGTGGAGAGCTGGTGGTGTTGGATCTTAGAGGAGGAGCCACAGCCTTTTACTGCCTGCGCCAAACTCCCATAGTCTTGGGCAATGATTGGAGCAACTTGGCGCGGAGGATGCCAAGTTGAAGATTGCCGTGACTAGGATCTTGCGCCTCGGAACACGCCGGGCTTACCGTGGGAGCAGTTAAGCGCGGACTTCCTTCGCCGCCGCATTGCGCCCTTGCGAGGAGAGGGAGGCCTGCTTGGGAGTTCCAAAGCGCGGCGGATATCATGAGGCTGCATCACGGACTCAGTGGAACTTCCTTGTCTTGGAGCTGGATGGCATGCTGCGGGGCTGTTCAAGCGATGCGGATCACCCGAGTGGTTTATGTTGCGAGGAGTCGTGCCTTGTGCAACAACTTCGTCGCTTGCCGCATCCAGCGTGATGATGCCGTTGTGCGATTCCCATGGAATCGTTCCAACTGGCGAGAGCCGCCCGACGATGTCGTGCAGCAGTTCTTCGACGACTTGGAAGAAGTGCCGATCCGTGCCGGCGAGCGAAGCGGCTCACCAGCGACACCAGCGAGGTGAGATGGCGCGCGCCATACAAGGTTGGAGGCGGCGAAGCTGCCGCCGCCCGGCGTGTTTGGGTTCACCGTCGAGGCGGAAGCGGCGGCGGCAAGCCTTACCGGACAGGAGAAGAGCTCGCCCGGTGAGGAGGTAGGCGAGCCGATGCGATCCGGACGAGCCTGCGGCGCCTCCCTCCGCCGTCAAGTAGCTTGCGGGAGAGCCAGCGCCCCGCCAGAAAAGCGTCTCCAAAAAGGCGGAGAAAGGCGGGCGACAACGGCCTAACAACCGCCTACGCCGCCCGAGCGCTCCACCGCGGCAAGCTTTGTTGCCAGCAGGGCGCCTCTGCCGCCATAGCGGGGCGGGGCCTTACAGAGCTACGCCCCTACACCGCCAAGCGTCCAGGAGCCTACTCCTCCGGCTCGTCGCACGGAGCAAATTTGACTTCTCCGCCCTCAGCTCCGAGGAAGAAGAGGAAGAGTAAGTTCTTGTCGCTGCTACTTGTAATTCTTCAATTCTGCTTTTGTCTTGTATCGACTTGCTTCATTCGAGCTCTTTCCTTCTGCGGGGCGCTGGCTCGAGAAGCGTCGAAGAGGCCAAGACCCGGTGGTTGTCGTCTCGGATGATTTCCCTGTGGCGGCAGGAGGCACGTCTGAGACTCCCTTGCGGATCCGGCAACCCTTCAATGAGCAGCCCCAGCACAGCCCCAGCGTAAGTATTTGATTCATTTCTTACGGTTAGGTGTGCTTGGGTGCTCTTTCATCACGATATCTGACTTGTTGAATTATGTAGGAGCAGAGCAGCCTCATCGAGGGAAGCAGGAGGTCACTCCGAAGTTCTTCTTGCTTCAACTACGCCGCCAAGGAGAATTCTCCGCCAAGGGCGCTCTCCGGCAAGGAGGCCTCTCAGAGCAAGGGGAGCTTCTCCGACAGAGAGCTTCTCCGACAAGGGGCAGCACCGGCGACCCTCGGTGGTGGAGACCGCGACAGCAGATCCCATTGCAGGTAATCTTCTTGTCGAAAATCTCCTTGGATTCTCTTTTCTTCTGTTCTTCTCTTCGAACATTTGCTTGACTAGTTCTTTCTTTCTCGAATCGTCAGATCCATCTGCGGAGAGCCGATGGAGGCGAGGCTGCGGCGGGGAGGGCGCTTCGCGGCAACAATGGCAGCGCCGCCAACATGGAGGAGGAGGCCGGCGCCGATGGGTCCGCCAGGAGGCTGCCAAAGGCTCTTTGGCGCGAGGTGGGGAGGGTCAGGCGATCGCCTTGCGGCCTTGAGGCCATGGGCGCCAGGCGCTGCACCGACCGCTGATCCCCCGCCATGCGATGCCGCACGGACTCGAAGAGCCCCAGCCCGGCGCCTATCGAAGGCAGTGAGGTGTCTTCATCAAGCTTCCATGGGCCTCAAGTTCGGAGCACCGGCGAAGGGAGACCTTCGGACGGAACTGCGCCTCCGCGGACTGTCGCTGTCGGCGCTCCAGAAACAGCAGCAGCGAGCGAGGAGGAGGCAGTTGCTAAAGAGGTTGATGTCGCTCTACCGCGCTGACGAGGCCAAGCTAGAGTCGAGGAGGCACTTGTCGCGGGCGGGAGCTGACATGGAGAAAGCGAAGAAGAGCTCCGTGGCGCCAACAAAAACTCTCCGGGATATAGCGAGCGGGAGCAACTTGCTGAGGGCCACGGCCTTCATCTTGGAGAAGGCCGAGGTCGAAACAGCGAGGCTTGCGGCGAAGCTCTCAGCGCAAGAAGGTGAGCGGCACAGCGGAAGATCAACCTCGATAGCCGAGGAAGATCTTGCAGTTGAAACAATCGATTAGCGAGGCACTCCGGGAGGCAAAGGCGCCGCCGCGGCTGCCAGAGACCGCCAGAAGGAATTGGAGGCGAGGTGGCTCAGCTGGAGTCCACCCTCTAGAAAGCGCCGAGGAGGTCGCCGGGCTGAAGCCGAGTCTGAGAAGGGCGCCTACACCCTCGGCGAGTTGCAAGGTCGTTTTTGAAAAGATCAAAGAGCTTGGCGCGCCAAGGACTCAAAGGCGGATCTGGAGCTAAAGCAGCCACTCAGACGGAGGCAGCTGAGCAGGCGCCAAGGAGGCGGGAAGCAGACTCTGGAGAAGATTAAGGCTAATGAGGAGCTGTTGGCGAATGCGCGACTACCGAGAATGATCTCGGAGATAGCATAATGCACTGGACAGAAGGTCTTGTGGACACCGCCGCCGCCATCCATAATGAGCTGATGGAGCTGGGGATGGTGGATCTTGGGTACTCCACCAACGAGAACCTCCAACCCAGCGTCAAGCTCAGCCTGTTCTTCAAGGGCGTGTTGGCGGGACTCCAGCGGCTCGGGAGGAGATCCCAAAGCAGCTAGGCTGAGGAGTCGCGCCAAGTCTGCAGGGGCCCCTCGGAAGGTGTTGATGAAGGTGGCCTTCCGCAATCCAGGCGTCAACTTCACCAATGTCCTCAAGTCCCTGCCTCCAACTGCTGGCGTTGAGCGCTCAAAGCCCTTGTTGCACCCATATCGTGGACAGGGTGAGCAAAGTCAAGAGCTCGATGGCGTCGCGTGGACTAGGCCGCCAAGTTTATTTTCCTTGTCGCTCTGAGACCATATTTAGAACAACTTATTAGATCTGCGACAAGTTATTTTGTAATATACTCTATCTTAGGCAATCGATGCAATGTTATTTCCTTTACTTGATTTCTTCCCTTGTATGTTTATGCCCCTCGCTTTTAGGGGACTTGTCGATTACAAAACACCTTTGCATAAGCGCTGAGTCGCGAACGTCGGCGACTTCTTGGCGATGCTGCCTCAACAAGCAACCTTATGCAACTAGTTGCAGCAGCAAGTTGTTGGCGGACTCGAAACAAAGTAAGAGCGCAAGCTAACCGCTTGAGTTGGTTCCTCAGCGCCGCGGGTTTTCCATACAAAGTACTATCGTTCGAGAAGATAACTTGAAAATTTAAAACTGATTGCTTAAACTTAGCAACTTAGCTTTTACATTGTTTGCTTCGGCAAGTACTTCCTCGGCGTCCTTGGTGGCCCACAACATTATCTTCTCCTTCCCCGGTTAACTTGTGGGTGGATGAACCTTGCCCTCATTTGAGAAGAAAGAAGAAAATAAAGTTATGGAGCCTAGTGGCTCGTTATACGCTACGGGTGTGGATCTGCACAAAATGTCGGATAATACATGCATAATAATGATGAAAGCATGAAATTGACAAATCGTGCACAACACACGAGCTTTCTTGATGCAGAAGTCTGCTTGGCTTTGTACAAAAGATTACATGCAGCAGGCAAGACTTGTACAAAAGGGTGGTTCTTGAGCAGGTTAAAACAACCATATAATATCGGTAAAACTTACGAAGATGTTCTATATTCGGGGAGTTGCTCACGGGCGCCATCTTGAGGTCTCAAAGCGGACATCGCCGGGCCTAGTGACTCGTTTCACCCGATAAGGGCCTTCCACTTTAGCGTCAACTTGTTGGAATTCTTGGCGGATTGAATCGCGAAGAACAAAATCGCCTTCCTCGAAGCTTCGGCATTAACTTTGTGGCTATGGTAGCGGCGCAAAGCTTGCTGGTATCGAGCAGCTCGTATAGCACTGAAGGCGATCCTCCTCGAGGAGCAGCGTCATCTTGTCGTAGCTTCTCTTGCTCAAGCTCATCATAGCGAGTACCGGGTGACCCGTATCACGAGTTCCGTGGGGAGAACGCCTCTGCTCCATAGACTAGGCGAAGGTATGCGGCGTTGGCTCGATTTGGCGTCGTCTGATCGACCAAGAACCACCGGCAGCTCCTCAATCCGGTTTCTTCCGCACTTGTGCAGCTGTCGAGATTACGGTCTTGAGTCCCCGCATCACTTCAGCATTTGCTCTCTGCTTGACCGTTGCTTCTCGGATGAGCAAGCGAAAAGCAGATCTTGGCGCCAAGATCTTGGCGTCTTGCATGAAGGTGCGGCTCGTGAATGTGTGCCGTTAGTCGGTGATGATCCTGTTAGGAATCCCAAAGCGGCAAACAATTGACTGAAAGAACTTTGACTGCTTGTTGTCTGTCACCTTCCTCCTTGCTTCCACTTCGGCCACTTTGTGAACATGTCGATTACAGCGTACAAGTACTCAAAGCCCCAGACACTTCGGGGAAAGGGCTGAGATGTCGAGCCCCAGACCGAAAATGGCGAGGATAAAGGGATCGTCTGGAGAGCTTGATCTGGTTGGTGTATCTGTTTTGAATGGGCCTGCGCTTCACACTTGGTTACTTGTGTACTTGCATCTGGAGGCTTCGGCGGAAGAAACCTTGCGGAAAGCCTTGCGGCAAGTGCTCTTCGCCAATGTGGTGACCACATATGCCTCCGTGTATCTCTGCCAGCAGCTTACGTCCATCTTCGGCAAATACACTTCAATTTCACACCGTTGAGTCTTCTTACATGCGGGATGTTGTCAACAAACTGGTACATAGCTGACTGCCGGGCTACTCTTTCGCTTCTTCTTGCTCTTGGGAAGTTCCTGTCTGAAGGAAATGGGACGATCTGCTGTGCCCATGTTGGAGCCTGCGGCTCGACAACAAGGACTAAAGGCATATCTGCGCTGCGGGAACATCAGCTTCACGGCAAGAACCTGCGGTTCTGCGGAGCTTGATGATCCCGGCAAGCTGCCGAAGCACAACTTGTCGGGGCGTGCGCTTCAGCGAAACAAACCCTAGGGCTTGTCGGGCAGACTGCTCCTCAGCTGATATTGCGTCGATTTAGGGACCTTCTTGGCGGCGGCAGGGGAGCTCTGCGGAAAGTAGTCACCGAAACCGACTTCCTCTTCTTGTTCTGTCCGATTGGCGGTGTTACGATTGGTTGAGTCGGCTTAAGCACAAAAATTCCTGGTTCCACAGGTAGCAGAGTGCAGCAAACTTTGTGAGCCATCAGCAATATCGTTACGAGCTCTTGGAACATGTTCCATTTGCAGACCTTCAAAGTGCTCTTCTAGCTTTCTCACTTCATCAGCGTAGGATTCCATCAACGGACTCGATAATCTTTGTTTACTTGGCGGACGACAAGCTGCGAGTCACCCTGACGATAAGCTTCTTGATCCCAAGGTCCACCGCAATTCTAAGGCCGGCAAGCAAACCTTCATACTCTATGATATTATTTGTTGCTTGTTCCTTGGGAAAGTGCATCTGGACTATGTACTTGAGGTGCTCTCCGGTGAGTCTTGCGATAAGCGACACGCGCGATACCGGCGCCTGCAGCGAAAGGCACCATCAAAGTACATCATCCTCTCATACTTGCTTCTTTGTGGGAATGCTTGTCTCTGGAATTTCTTCATCTTGCGTTGGCGTCCATTCTGCTATAAACTCTGCCAATGCTCTGCTTTGGATAGTTGAAGTGCTTTCAAACTTGAGGCCAAAGCTTGGCAGTTCTAGTGCCCACTCGACAATCCTGCACATTGTACGGATTTTGCAATATCCTCTTAAATGGAAGCGAGTGACAACTGTTATCTCATGTGCTTGGAAGTAGTGGCAGCTTTCTCGAGGCCTTGAGGAGGCGGCAGTTTCTGCTGCACGAGAATACCTTGATCTAGCCCCATGAAGGGAACTAACAAAGTAGACAGGGCTGCACCATCCTTTTCTGTATCTTATCGCAATCCTGCGCGAGTCCGTCCTTATCGGGACGAGCTTGACTGGTGAAACCTCCTGCTTTTCGCCGGATGCATACGCCTCGGTTGCCGGCTCATCATTCGCCTCTCTCTCTGCTACTAGCGCGGCACTAACCACTTGATTGGTTGCGCTATATATAGCAACAACTTCTCTTGTGGCTTAGGTGCGACAAGTATTGGAGTGGAGGACAGGTACCTCTTCAAGTCTGTGGCGCAGCCTCCGCGGGATCCATTTCATTGGACCTGCCTTTTCAAAATCTTGAAAAGCGGCGGCGCTCACGAACTTAGAGATAAACCTCTTTGAGCAGCCACGCAACAAGCAAGCCTTCTTACATCCTTGGCGCCGGTGCTTCAATCTGCTCAATGGCGTTGATCTTGTCGGGATTGGCTTCAATTCGGCCGAGACACAAAGAACCGAGAAGCTTGCGGAAGGGACTCCAAACACGCACTTCTCGGGGTTGAGCTTGAGGTTGATCTTGCGCAGATTTGCAAAGTCTCATCTAAGTCTTGAACGGAGTTGCTCTGTCCTTGCTCTTGACCACTATGTCATCCATGTAGGCTTCTACATTTACGTGTATTTGTGGCTCAAAGGCATCATGGACAACTCTATAAGCGTTGAACCAACATTCTTCAAACCGAAAGGCATCCGTATAAAATAGTATGTGCCACATGGTGTAATGAATGCGGTTTTCTCTTCATCCTCCTCGCCATGAAAATCTGATGATATCTGAATATGCATCAAGAAATGAAAGCAAATCACATCCAGGTGTGGAGTCAACAATCTGGTCTATCTGCGGCAAGGAAATGGGTCTTCGGACAAGCTTTATTAACATCTGTGAAGTCAATACAAAGTCTCCATTTCCCATTCGCCTTGCGTAAAACTACCGGATTGGCCAACCACGTGGGATGGAGCACTCCTCTGACAAGGCCTGCTGCTTCCAACTTCTTGATCTCTTCGCTATGAACTCTTGGCGCTCCTGCCTGTTTCCTAACTTTTTTGTAGCCGGGCGGGCGTGAGGGCAGACAGCTAGGTGGTGCTCAATCACTTTCCACAGGAACACGGGGATGTCGGATGGTTGCCATGCAAACACATCGACATTCACCGCAGAAGCACTTGAGCTTCGCCTTCCTATTTAGGGTCAAGCGTGGCGATGGTGAAGGTACCACCAGTGCCGTCCTCCTTGGCGGGCACCTTCTTGGTCTTGGCGGAGCTGCCATCATCTTCTTGTACTTGCGGTGGAGCTCGATGGTGCGTCCTCGGCAGTAGCGCAGCACTCGAAGAGGTGCGCTTGCGGAGTGGGCATCAGAACTCTTGCGGACAAGGTGGTCTTCTTCTTCCCCAGGAGCTT